>NWSH02000519.1:10662490-10698031 GCA_002382865.2 Heliothis virescens | reverse complement strand
GTAGTCACCTTTTTTGAGTATAGTCAATGGAGATTCTGTTAGAAATGCTCCTTCTGTATCACGTTCGACACATGGTCCAAATAAAAATGTTGAATCAGGTCTTTCAAGGAATGGGTCCGCAGTCAACAGCTCCATTGGAGCTGTCTTGTAGAACTGCTCTAGGGCAGAAATATCTTCAACATCTGCAAACTGTAGAGTCTTGGCATGACTTTTGGCAATCTGTAAAGGATCTCTTTGTACTCCAAATGCTGCAAGGTTAGCACCACTCTCAGGAATAACACGATGAAATAAGCCTTTGGTTGACTTCGAAAGCAGCAATAGGTCTACAGACGCAGAGCCTGCGCTGGAACCTACGAGGGTGACATCGTTAGGATTACCGCCAAAGTTAGCGATGTTCTCATTAACCCAACGCAACAGCGCAACTTTATCCTTCATGCCTGCATTGCCCGGTATGTCTTCGGTGCCAAGACAGAGGAACCCGTGAATGCCAAGACGATAGTTAAATGTCACCATGATGAAATCTTTCGTCTTCATCAACTGTGTTGCTGTCGTCATATCACCGAAGCCCATAACGAATGCTCCACCGTGTACATAAACAAGAACTGGGAGGTTCTTTTCATTTGTATCGGGCACATATATGTTGGCTATCAGACAATCTTCAGACATTACTGTATTACTTAGTTCTGGTACCAAAGCAGCTATATAGCGATTTTGTGGACATACTACATGCTTGTTGATGGCATCAAATGGTTCTGTGCGCTTGAGTGGTGGTAGAGGTGCCTGGAAAGATTATTTATTTTTAATAGTCCCGATATATGAATAATAAAAATATAAATAATTTTTAATAAGTTTCTTCCGTTTTAGTATTTTACTAGGAATGTTTTTACTAAGATAGGATAGATAGATAGGATTTTATTTTAATTATTTAAAGTTTTGTCAGTATCTATATATTTTTTTTAAGTTGATTTTGAAGCTTTCATGGAGGTTTTCAAAATATAGTTCAATGGATCACAAATCATCAACTTGTGTATTTCGAAATATTTTGAGAACCTCCTTCTTTTTGGTAACACTGTTGAAAAGGTCATACACTTTTTTTTGTGCACCAAGCAATAAGTCATATCTAAGTCAAAGTTTTTTTTTGTGTCATTAAAAAATATGTCCAAAAAATCTTGATTTAGGTGTACAATTAAAATGTTACAGCTTACCTTGAATTTGTCCGCTCCCTTAGGCGCTGTGGCGTAGGGTATATTGTAGAACGCGTACAGGTGTCCGCTGGGGTGCCTCTGTCCGCGCACGGGCCCCTGCGCAGTGATCACTTCCCGCCACTCCTCGTCAGCCAGGACTGCTGTCACGCAGGCTAGCACTACACACGTGCGCCACCACATCGCTGCAAATGTACTGATGAAATTTTGCACATCTCCTTTTATTTAAAGATCGCTCAACTTGGTGTAGCATTATCGCTGGCTATATCATGATGGTAGAGATATCGAAAATTAGTAGATTCTGAATGTCTGAATCACAAAGATTCGTAATAATAAAGGATCTTTCATCACTCATCTTTTGGTGTAGCAATGACAATGCGATGGTGATTTCATGAACTTACCAGTCCTTGCAACTGTTAAGTTTCTGGTCTTACCTTTTCCAGTAAATGGGCACTGCAGTAGCCCAGACACTGAATCTTCAGTTTAATTAAATCACGTTGTATGTTACCATAATCTATCTTTCAATAGATTTTCAAACTTTTCACAATAGTGGAAGGTTGTTGTTCGATTGATAAAAGTCGACAGATTCAGCTAGGTTGACCTGCTGTCGTCTGTACTTACTGACAATGCATTATGCTGTGCTAAGAATTCTTTACTTTACTTTTGCGTACAGATAGGTTCAGTTTTAGTTTTTTCAGCAACTAAATTCCAAGCAATTCTGCTCACTAGGTGCTGCCTGAGAACCTTCTCCTTTTGTTGAAGTCGAGTAAATATCTCTTAGTATTCAACAGTTGCCAGTTGCGGCAATTAAAAACTGACTAATGGCTGTTCTCTAAAGCTACCTATCTGTTGATATGCTTACTAGAGATAGAATTTTGACATTAGCTCCATACAAGTTATGTTAAATTCCAATCTCTAGTAACCAAATTGACAGATAGGTAGGTTATTGAATTCAGTAGTTAGTCATCAATTTGATATGCCGCAACCTTTTACAAAAACATCATTACATTTAACAATATTTTCACATTTTGCCTAACTTAAGTAATTAGAAGTTTGTAGAATAAAATATCTCAATTATCTTCGAAATGAGTGGATCAATTTAAACGATTCGGACGGTTAAAATGGTTTTAGACCTTGCCCACTTATGTGACAGTAAAATCTTTAAAATATTTCAACAAATAAAATATCACCTTTTACAAATTGCTCTCGTAATATCAAAATACATTTTTATAGTTTCATACTTTGAACTTACATAGGTACCTTTCCTCGTCTGTAGGAATAAAAAAAATATGCTTTCTAATCTCCCGGCATCAACACATTGCGTGGGGTGCATTTTACTTCATTTTCATAACATTTCTCTTATAGCACCCCACGCTTTTTACTTTGAATAGAATTATTTTGTTAATAACTTAAATTTTATTATAATTTTTATTTGAGGTAATTAATTACGATTGATTGTCCGACCTTCTACTACTGTAATAAAAACTCTTTGTCATTAAATTTTTTTTCTACTTTTTAGTTTAAATGGAATGTTTTGCAGTTTTTTAGTTACAGTACAACTAAAATTGATTTTGTTTTTTCTGCTTGACTGATAATGAGAAACTCTTATCAAAATATTGCATTGTCATCGGTCCTTGATACGTATGCAAAGTTGATCAGACTTATAAACACCAGTGAAAATTAAGCTCAAAGATTCCGTTACATACATACACAGATACAACCCAAGCTAATAAAAGCGTGTTAAAAAAATATGATCTATAATCTCCCGGCATCAACACATTTCGATTTATTGTTGTTTATCTACTTTAGGCGTTTTGGTTGTGTAGCGACTTCTGGCGCTTTGGTTGTGTAGCGAGTTATGGCGTTTTGGTTGTGTAGCGAGTTATGGCGATTTGATTGTGTAGCGATTTCTGGCGTTTTGGTTGTGCAGCTAATTTTGGCAGTTGAGTGTTTAGCTACTTATGAACTTTTAGAATGTATAGCTAGTTTTGGCGTTTATGTTGTATACCAACTTATGGAGCGTACGTTCTGTAGCAGTTTTGGCACTTTGGATATGTATAGCGACTTATGGCGTTGACTGTACTACCAACCTGAATAGAATTTATTTAAAAAACCGGCCAAGTGCGAGTTGAACTCGCGCACGAAGGGTTCCGTACCACCTATGAAAATCAACGTATCTATTACCTACAACTAGCCAAAATACAAACTTTGTTTTTCATACAAATATATGAATAACAAAGTTATTATTTGCGGTTTCACACGTTTATTGTACGGGGACCCCCATTAATATTTAATTTTTTTTTTTTAGTATTTGTTGTTATAGCGGCAACGGAAATACATCTATTTGAAGATTTCAGCTTTCTAGCTATAACGGCTTATGAGATACAGCCCGGAGACAGACTGTATAGCGAGATTGTACACGGGGTCTCTGGGAATCCAACCGAAATCTGGAGTCCGGAGACTGGTGGTTGGAGATTGAGACACCCGTGCCTAGGAGACCAAGTAATGTCGGTCCGGCGCTTGATCTCTGTCTAGTCGTTTCGGATTGCAAATAATAAAAATGATCTGAATATTACATTTTTATATGGATTTAAATATAATAATTTAATTCACTTTTTCGAATAGCTCTACTAGTATATTTAGGCGATCTATTTTTTTATAATGTCTCGAGCATATTGTTATGTGTTGCATAGGTCCAGTGTTGCCAACTCTACCAACTTTTAGGTAGATCTACCAACTTTGCCCTCAGTCTACCTGTCTACCAACTTAAGCCTCAAATCTACCTATTTTTCAAAATTCTCTGATGTGGTGTTTATTTTCATATTTAACAATAAAAACACTTGCGATTGACAGTTTAAATTTACACTTCGGTACCGCGTAAACCGCGTTTGAAGCATTCGAGCTGTTTGTTAGCATTACATCAAAATATTGAGTTGAATTTGGTGTAGTAATTGTGATATTATTAGTTTTTGTCTAATTTTGTTAGTTACTTCAGAGTTGTGAGTGAGTTGTTGTGACCTACTTCTGCCTCTAGCAACCTAGAGTTTATCTCAAAGAGTAATGAATTCTGATAGGATCGATGCCCATGACAGTGGCGGAGAAGTTGCATGGACTCAAAGGTCAGAAATTCTGCCACGAAAGGCCAGAAAAACACCTTTTAAAATATGGTGGTAGATCTACCTATTTTTAATCTTGGATTCTACCAACTTCTACCGATTTTCGGCACATATTCTACTAATTTTCCAAAATAAGGGTTGGCAACACTGCATAGGTCTTTGGCGTAACGTTTGCGCGCAGTGATCTGCACCGCGAACGTCAGTGTGCGGAACTACTGGATCGTTCTCGTCCACAAACGGATACTCATACAGATATATTTGGTTATTACCTGCCTCCGCTTGTAATTTAGCAGCCCATAGCATAGAGTGTGTAAATAAAACATCCGAAAAGAAGGCAATATATTTCATCATCTATACTATCTATGCTTTATGTTCTCTCTGATCTCTCTCCGGTCGTGTCGGATTGCTGTCTCATCGGGTTATGAGAGTGAGCGAATAGGGAGTGCACCTGTGTCTACGTTAATTCTTGTGCACTATAATATGTCCTGCGCAGTTGGTTGATCTCCTTATATGAGAACTGCCGACTTGGCCGACAGTCGGCTAGGACGCCAACATCATCATCATCATGCTTAATGTTATATAACACTGAAGCATTTGTTTGATTGCTTGAACGCGCTAAGGTCTGATTTCAAACATTCTTACATTGTAAGATAGCCTATTTATCGAATAAGGTTCTCTGCTACTTTTTATCCAAGTGTGTGGAGTGGTTCCTACGGGCCGCGGGTGAACACGCTGGTGGAAGCTAGTACCTGCATAATTTTCATCTCTAGGATACACTTTGGGTACCCTCTATTAAATTATAAGGAGGTTAAAAAAACAATTCTTGATTATGCATTTTGTATTTATTTTCTCATAGTATAAACTCGACGAAGATTTAAACAAAAAAGCAAATCATCTATATCTTTTATTTTACACTCAACTGATTCGAACGATCAATGCTAAAATTCGTTTCGTTCGGCGGAGTCGATTTAAGTAGGCGTTTACCATTAATTACGTTGATTTTCTAATCTTATCAACCACCTAATACAGGATTATCAAAAACGATAGAACTGTCAGAGTAATTAAGTTAAACCCTAAAAGATCGCGGTGGCCCGCACTATCGGTATCTGGTGACGCTGGTGGTACAGAATCACGGTAGTACTTCTGGTAAATGTCGTCCCACAACCGAGCGCGTGCTTCTAACAGCACCCCCTGTAGCTCCGGCTGCTCCAGCAGCTGCATATGCGGGGACCTATTGGCCCCCGTGGGAGGCCAGGCAGGCAGCGACGAGCCTGCTGGCACTGGCTCTCTGAAAACGAACATTAAAAGCTACATATTGATATAATCTCAAAAGTTACGACTCCTCATACATTGACTAGACATTCAAACTTATCTATGCTCGAATCTGTCAGGTAACTAGAGTTAGAAACGTAATCTGAGCGAATATTCGATTAGACTATTTTTTGATATGTGGTAAGAGATATTTTCATTTTGATAATAAATGGTTACTTTGAATGTTGATTCATACCCAGTTTTGATAAAGTTGTGCCACATTTCACGGATTATCTTCCTCATATTCTGATATTCTGGCGATTCAAGACTTTCATTTTCACCATCCATTACAGCAAATGTCTGAGCACAGTGGGGAGCACCCCGCACGTCAGTGTGCGGCACTACAGCAACATTATCATCTACAAACGAATATTCGTACAGGTAAACTTTATCGTTACCAGCTTCCACTTGCAATTTTGCAGACCATAGCGTAGGATAAGCAAATATAACATCCGAAAAGTAGTCCACGTATCCCAAAACATTGTTCTCGCTGACCGGCTGCCCATTAAAGTAAAAATCTTTAATAGCTTTGATTACTTCTTCCCTGGCTTTATCAGTTTCAAACTTAAGGTCAGCTGGCAGAAACTCAGAAAAGTTATTATTCATCTTGTCTTTCCACTCATCAAATAATTCAATACGGAAAAGACCTTCCATGTTAGCAAAACCATACAGTAAAGGCAGCTTATCGTAGTCACCTTTTTTGAGTATAGTCAATGGAGATTCTGTTAGAAATGCTCCTTCTGTATCACGTTCGACACATGGTCCAAATAAAAATGTTGAATCAGGTCTTTCAAGGAATGGGTCCGCAGTCAACAGCTCCATTGGAGCTGTCTTGTAGAACTGCTCTAGGGCAGAAATATCTTCAAAATCTGCAAACTGTAGAGTCTTGGCATGACTTTTGGCGATCTCTAAAGGGTCTCTCTGTACTCCAAATGCTGCAAGGTTAGCACCACTCTCAGGAATAACACGATGAAATAAGCCTTTGGTTGCCTTCGAAAGCAGCAATAGGTCTACAGACGCAGAGCCTGCGCTGTACCCTGCGAGGGTGATATCGTTAGGATTACCACCGAAGTTAGCGATGTTCTCATTAACCCAGCGCAACAGCGCAACTTGATCCTTCATGCCTGCATTGCCTGGTATGTCTTCGGTGCCAAGACAGAGGAACCCGTGAATGCCAAGACGATAGTTAAATGTCACCATGATGAAATCTTTCGTCTTCATCAACTGTGTTGCTGTCGTCATATCACCGAAGCCTAGAACGAATGCTCCACCGTGTACATAAACAAGAACTGGGAGGTTCTTTTCATTAGTATCGGGCACATATATGTTGGCTATCAGACAATCTTCAGACATTACTACATTGCTTAATTCTGGCATAGCAGCCATATCACCATTTTGTGGACATACTACATGCTTGTTGACGGCAGCAAATGGTTCTGTGCGCTTGAGTGGTGGTAGAGGTGCCTGGAAAGATTATTCATTTTTAATAGGTTCGATATATAAATAATAAAAATATAAACATTAAGAAGTCTGTTTAGTTTTAGTTTTTTACTAGGATATTTTTTTTCTAAGATAGGATAGATAGGTATGATTTTATTATAATTATTTAAAGCTTTGTCATTATCTACATATATTGTTTTGAAGTTGGTTATGAAGCTATCATGGAGGATTTCAAAATATAGTTACGGTGGATGATAAATCATCAACTTTTTGAGATTCTTCTTCTTTTTGGTAACACTGTTCAAAAGGCCATACATTTTTTTGTGCACCAAGCAATAAGTCATATCTTAGCCAAAGTTTTTTTTATGTCATTAACAAATATGTCCAAAAAATCTTGTTTTAGGTGTACAATTAAAATGTTATAGCTTACCTTGAATTTATCCGCTCCCTTAGGCGCTGTGGCGTAGGGTATATTGTAGAACGCGTACAGGTGCCCGCTGGGGTGCCTCTGTCCGCGCACGGGCCCCTGCGCAGTGATCACTTCCCGCCACTCCTCGTCAGCCAGGACTGCTGTCACGCAGACTAGCACCACACACGTGCGCCACCACATCGCTGCAAATGTACTGATAAAGTTATGCACAACTCCTTTATTTAAAGATCGCTCAACTTGGTGTAGCATTATCGCTTGCTATGTCATGATGATAGAGATATCGAAAATTAGTAGATTCTGAATATCCATATAAACTTGATGCTTGATCTCTGGGGTCGTGTCGGACTGTAAAATTGTAAAAATTGTCTGAATGTTTGTTTATATGGTTTTTTTTTATAATTTTGTTTTAAATGTCTCAAGCGTATTGCATGGGTCTAGTGTGGTTGTTTGAACTCAGTTTCAGCAATACCGAAGCTATCGTTGTTTCAACTCCCTACAGATTTAGGGAAAAATTTATTGTTTTATAAATTTGTATCGTCTGTCCGATCAATCATAATAAGTGAGTCACATCACATTGCCACGTAAACAAAATATATTATGCACATCTAGTGGGCGTGATAACTAGCTTTCTTGATAATGTTTTATTTACGAAATTGTTGTTTGTTGCGTGCATTAATTTAATCAATAATTTCAGTACAAGTTACGTAAGTTGTGATTGAAATTGAGTTAAATATTGATAGTATATTTGTCGGATTACTATCCGAATTTGAAGAAAAGAGGTTTGTTTTTTATATCCAAGAACCTATACCATAATGCCTTCCCATCTCAAAATGCCAGCGGCGCCAGGAAGTGCCTGGCCGGCCTTGCCAAAATTAGATATATAAATAGGTACTTAATTATCCAAAAGTACCTATAACTTATCAGATTTTCTAATCTTATCTATAACAAATTAACGAGCAATTAGGTGGAACAAGTAAAAGCTTGTAACACGGAAACGTGCTTGTGTGGTCGTTATTTGTGGGTTTCACAAAGCAGCCCGAAGTCTGGAAGATGGTTTGATACACTCCTGCATCGAAGGGCATGTAAATCTAAGTACTACCACTACGCCTGATCTCTCTCCGGTCGGGTTGAATGGCCGTCCTACCGAGCTAGGAGAGTGCACCTGTGCCTGTGCAACTGCTTATTTGTTTTGTGTACTATGTCCTGCGCTGGGTGATCTTCTTAGAGTCATCGTATAAAGTTAGACGGCTGGTAGGATGATGCAGGAACTTTTCAACTAGCCTGGTCTACTATACATTACAACATCGCAAAAGTCCGACACGCTCTTGGACAGTTAATTTTTTTATATAGCACACCAAAAATAACGAATAAGTATGTTCGTACACTCGTGTAAGTAATGATGACTCAGACACTTTTTAATATGAAATATGGACGAAATTTTGAGATTACATCAAACTTAAATTATCTAAACTCACTTGATATCAATCTTAACAATCATAATCAATGTCGTCTTTAAGGCGAAATAAGTAAACGGGTAATTAAACACTCCGTTCCATTTGTAGGTAACTACCAAAACATGTCTAGACAAGCTTAAAAAATATTTGATGACATCAATGAAAAATATGTACCTATCAGGAATTACCTCGACACTTTTGCACTTGTAGGTAAGTTACTTCCTTAACACTTACGTAAGTTATAAGAAAAAAAAAAACCTATAAGCAAATTACGATAGGGTTTTACATTTGTAAAATCGTAAGTAATTAAGTAATTTATCTAGTTTTAAAATGTGTGATGACATCATTGAAAAATACCGTTCAGGAATTCTACCCCGAGTTTACACTTGCAAGTTGTTTCCGTAGCACATACGTAAGTAACTTCCGTAAGTTGTAAGAAGTTTCTAGAAATTCCTATAAGGGGAACTACGATGGGGATTTATATTTGTAAAATCGTAACAATGTTTTTCATGGAGCTACAGCCTATCTGACCTATTCAACCCAGTGACACGGGCAACCCGACACCCCTGGTTGATTGTCACTTTCTAGCTTTTGATTACCCGTTCCGACTGCCAAAGAAACTCAAATGGCAGCCGGGATCCACCAATTTAATGTAGCATGTCGGACCAACAGACGAACAGACTGAGACTATGAAACCCTAAAAAATCACGAAATATTATACAAACATAAAAGATCTTTATTATGTATAATAATATGTATAACACTCTTACATCTATGTTGCTAACATAACATCATCCTGATTACTATAATAGTATATTTAAAACAATTTCGTAAGGCACATTATAACAATGAAGGTTACTAAATTTAAGGATAATATATCGCGGTGAGCTGAACCAGTTTCCACTTCAGGTATTGGCGGCGGTACTGCATCCAAGTAGTATTTTTCGTAGATTTCTGCCCATAGCTGAGTTCGGGCTTCCAGGAGCACTCCTTTCTGTTGTACCTCCACCCCCAACGACATGTACGGGGCTCTGTCGGGGCCGGCAGCCCCCCAACTGGGCAACGCGGACCCTTCGGGTACTGGTTTACTGAAATCAAATAAATAACGAAGTATAAGCAATACCATTCAATGGAATTGGAGGGATAATCTCAGAAGTACTAGGTATATGTATGGTGAGTGTAACAGTAGTAGTTCTTAATTTATACGATAAAATAATGTCTTTTTTCTTTTCTCTCGCCAATAAGTAACAACGAAAATACAACGCGTTTAAATTTCGTGTAAACTAACTCTTAAAAAATGCGCGTCCAATATTTTTTGCTAATCTAAGACGGCGTTATTACAATCACTATTTTTAAACCCTGTCCACACGTCTATTCTATTTATATGCTTACCCAGTTTTAACAAAATTGTGCCACATTTCACGAATAATTTTCCTCATATTTTGTAATTCCGGTGTTTCTTTAGTTTCGTCTTCCCCATCCATCACAGCATTAGTTTGCGCGCAATGATCTGCACCGCGAACGTTAGTGTGCGGCACTACTGGATCGTTCTCGTCCACAAACGAATACTCATACAGATATATTTGGTTATTCCCTGCCTCCGCTTGTAATTTTGCAGCCCATAGCATAGAGTGTGTAAATAAAACATCCGAAAAGAAGTCAATATATCCTAAAATATTATCATTGCTGACGGGCTGGTCCTTGAAATAAAAACTTTTCACTTTGCTGGCTACTTCCTCTCTCTCTTCCTCAGTTTGAAATGTTAGATCTGCTGGCAGGAATTGCGAAAAGTTTGTATTCATTTTATCTCTCCAAGTATCAAGAGTTTCAAAATAAGGTAAACGGAAAAGGCCTTCCATATTAGCAAAACCATACAGCATAGGAAGCTTATCGTAGTCGCCCTTTTTTAATATTGTCAATGGAGATTCCGTTAGAAATGCTCCGTCTGTATCACGTTCCACACATGGTGAAAACATGAATGTAGAATCAGTTCTATCCATAAAAAGGTCTGTAGTTAATAGATCTATCGAAGCCGATTTGTAGAACTCTTCTAAGGCATAGATATCGTCCACATTTATGAAATTAAGATCTTTAGCGTGGATTTTGGCAATCTCTACAGGATCTCTTTGAATTGAAAATACGGCAAGGTTTCCACCACTTTCAGGAATAACGCGGTGAAATAAGCCTTTGGCTGACTTCGATAGCAGCAAGAGGTCTACAGACGCAGAGCCTGCGCTGAACCCTGCGAGGGTGACATCGTTAGGGTTACCGCCGAAGTTAGCGATGTTCTCATTAACCCAGCGCAACAGCGCAACTTGATCCTTCATGCCTGCATTGCCTGGTACGTCCTCAGTACCCAGACATAGAAACCCGAATATTCCGAGTCGGTAGTTGAAAGTGACCATGATGAAGTCTTTCGTCTTCATTAACTGTGTACCCCGTACCACATCACCGAACCCTAATAAAAATGCCCCACCGTGCACATAAACAAGAACTGGCAGGTTTCTTTCATTTGTATCGGGTACAAATATGTTAGCTATTAGGCAATCTTCTGTGATTTCTACATCTTGCATCATGAGTGAAAGATTCTGTGGACATGCTACAGGTCTTTCAATAGCGTACAAAGGTTCTGTCCTTGCTTCTGGTGGGAGAGGTGCCTGGAAAGAAAAAATATGTTATAAGAATGATTTGTTTGAAGTTCTACTACTGTCCCACAAAGGTACGATTTTATAATATGCAAATTGCATTATTTTACTTTACTATTGCTAAATGTTTTGTTCTTCAAAAATAAACAGCTCTACATATTTTACGGGCATTTTTTAGTATTCATTAGTGTTTTTATCTATGGTATCTTTAAAATTGTATTTTGAGATTAAAAATCTAAACAGTACATAAGCCTTCATAAGCCCTTAGTTGGCACCTGATTAGATGTAAAAAAACGATAGCCTTATGCTCGTTTAAAAATAGAACCAAAATGTGTGTTCCTGGTGTATTTTAAAATGCTATAGTTACCTTGAATTTGTCCGCTCCCTTAGGTGCTGTGGCGTAGGGTATATTGTAGAACGCGTACAGGTGCCCGCTGGGGTGCCTCTGTCCGCGCACGGGCCCCTGCGCAGTGATCACTTCCCGCCACTCCTCGTCAGCCAGGACTGCTGTCACGCAGACTAGCACCACACACGTGCGCCACCACATCGCTACCGTTGAAAATTCGCTACTGGAGGTCTTCAGCAAAAATTTGTGTATTTGAGTACTTTATTTAAGATAACTCACCGCTTATTATTCTTATCTCTAGGCACGCGATAAATAATTATTCATTGTGCAATTAATATTTTTAATTGTGATTGAAGTAGATAGATGCCTATCAACTATTTAAAGGAAAAGTACTTACGTTAATCCGCTTTGTAATTAGTCACTCTAAACCTAGAAATCGTATTTTTTAAATTAAATCATTTAGACTGTATGTCGGCTTTCTTCCCACCTTCCCGGAACTGCGTGTTGTGCTGGCTCCGCCGCTGCACAAGCAGAGAACCTGAAACAGCGTAAATATAGCCTTATCGGCAATTATATGTTTGAGCCGTTTGGCTTTGAAATTCTAGGGTTAAATAAAAAAATATTATTATAATTATAAAATATATTAGACTTTACTTTCGTCCTGTTCTATCTTACGTTCTATAAAATATCTAGGAAAGAGATAAATGATGCATTCTCAGTTTTGCTTTTTTGGCATGTGTCAAAATCTGTTATTTGGTTGCCTTGGTGATCGTTTTACTTGGCAAAATTAAGTATTACATAGCTTTGAGTGTCTGACAGTGTATTCATTGATTATTGAAGTAGTTCGCGTATTCATTGTTTGAAATTCCATATAATTGAAAGATTCATCTGAGTTGATGGGACATATGTGATATTTTTACAATTTTCAATAGTTTTAATAAACGAATTCTGTTCAGATCGACAAATAGCGATTGTGTGGGTTCCGTGGCACAATGCTTTGCGTGGTTTCGGGATGCAAATCCCAGTCATTACGACATGAAAAGTACTACGAACTATTGACCTTCCATCCACACTTTCATTGGTAAGTTTTTGTTAAATTTGAATTCTGAGAAAAGCTGAAGCTCGTATAAATATTACAAAATCATTTTGTAGTAAAAAATACGCCCCAAATCTATTTGAGTAGAATTTTTTACGGATTTTTTAAATACTTTCATCGCATTATATAGTGACGTCTAAAACGTTGTCGATAATTTAATATTTCAGAGACATGGACGTTTCGAGAACGTACTCGTATCATTATTGCTCTCTTACACCGAAGGAGAAAAATAAAAATAAGACTGTATTGGGTGCACCCTATAAATAGTGAGCGATTATTAAAAAGGAAATTTCACACCCTTCACCCAAAAATTATGGATCATCCAAAATTATTTTGCCGGTTACTATCGGATGAGCACGTCCAGCTTTAACGAACTTGTGCGATTGGTTGGACCTGCGATTACCAAGACGGATACGCATTTTAGACTCTTCCATATCAGTAGAAGAGAGATTGAGCGTCACATAAGCAAAACCACGATACATCAATAATAACATGTTTCATTTTTTCTTCAATCACAAATCAAAGTCTGAATGAAATATTTCTTCTGAATCATCAAAAAACAATGAATTATCTGACTGAACTGTATTACTGAAAAGTCTTGGTGATGGAATATACTAATCCGAATGCAAATTGAGAGATAGAGTGGAATTGAGTTTTGTCTGCAATGATGTTCGTGGATGCTACTAGAAGACAGAGGCTACTCCGTCATGCGGCTATTTGGTGATCGAGGAGTTGTTTTGTATACACCTAGATATGTTATGTTCTTGAATCTTCAAGTATAGCAATCTTAGCATCTATTTTTTCTTCATCGGTTAGTTTATGAAGAGAAGGAGCTTTTGTATCTACATTCATATTCATGTGATTATTTTTCAATGCTTCTATTAAGGCTTCGTCCACATCCTTATTGAACACCTTCTTTGGTTTATTTCGACGAGGAATTGCTATGGATCTGCTAGTACTGGCTTCCTCATTTTCTTCAACATTATCTATGTCGGCGTTGAGATTACTTATTTTTTTTTTTGATTTTCAACATAGGGAAGTAAATATAGTAATTGCTGAAAGTAGCTGTATTGGCGTCTTTTGATCACAGCTTGTATCGACTTGGTATTTTTTTGAGTATTCAATTCTCGACGAAAACAAGTAAGTAAAATTCCCCTTTGCGACCCCTTTATTAAAAATTAATGGATCATCCATGTTAAGACGGATACGCATTTAAGATTTTCCTTAACAGTAGAAGAGAGATTGAGCGTCACATTAAGGCAATAATAAGCACAACCACGATAGGTACAGCAATAATAACATGTTCTATTTTTCACTATTGATGCACAATTTAAAGGTATGACGGTTTTTACCAACCTATGTCAAATATTTCTTCTGAATCATCATATAAAAGTGAATTATGTGATTGGACTGTATCACTGAAAGTCTTGATGATGGAATATGCTGATCCGAATGCGAATTGGGGGTTAGAGTGGAATTGGGTTTTGTCTGCAATGATGTTCGTGGATGCTGCAAAGAAGACAGAGACTGCTCTGTCATGCGGCTCTTTGGTGATTGAGGTGTTGTTTGTATACACCTAAATTGTGTTATGTTCTTGAATACTTCAAGTTCAAGTTGGACTGCCAAACTACCGCAGCACCTCCGAATATAAGAGTATAGCCTGAGAAAGATTTCCCATCTGGTCCATTCCCCCAATCAGAGTCGGCGTAAGCGCATAAAGCTTTGTTACCTTTTTTTAACACAGTGATAGATCCACCGTCCCTCTCAGATACCTCAGCACACGCTTCACTGCAGCCATGTGTGTTGAGTCATTGCAGTTGTTGAATTGGATTTTGTCTGCAATGATGTTCGTGGATGCTACTACAAGACAGAGGCTACTCCGTCATGCGGCTATTTGGTGATCGAGGAGTTGTTTGTATACACCTAGATTATGTTATGTTCTTGAATACTTCAAGTATAGCAATCTTGGCATTTTTTTTTCTTCATCATTTAGTTTATGAAGAGATGGAGCTTTTGTATCTACATTCATATATTCATATTCATGTGATTATTTTTCAATGCCTTTATTAAGGCTTCGTCCACGTCCTTATTGAACACCTACTTTGGTTTCTTTCGACAAGGAATCGCTATGGATCTGCTAGTACTAGCTTCCTCATTTTCTTCAAATGCTTTAACATATCTATGTCGGCGTTGAGATTACTTCAATTTTTTTTTTATTTTCAACATAAGGAAGTAAAAATAATAATTGCTGAAAGTAGATGTATTGGCGTCTTTGGATCTTTTGGATCACAGGTTGTCTCGACTCGGTATTTTTTTGATTCAATTCTCGACGAAAGCAAGTTCGTAAAATTGCCCATTGCGACCTGAAGAATATATACATCAGAAATATTTGTGTTGGTTATGGGCGGCAGTGGAGATGAACGGGCGTGTGGAAAATGGTTTTATTGCTTTATAAGAATATACAAATAAAATAGTAAGAAAAATAAATCAATTCTTTTCTCAACAGAACAAAAGATTCACACAACCTATAAAAACTAAACTGCCAGTACATTGTGTAATTACCTATCTAATAAGAAGGTTTCACAACACCCCCACTTAATCCACAATGATCAGCACAAAACTGATGTTTCAGCCTAGTAACACCCTTCGTAAACATATCAGCAGGCATAAGGGCAGTTTCACAATACTTGACCGAAATAACCCTTTGCTCTGCCAACTCACGAACAAAATGATACCTAATATTTACTTGCTTCAAACGCTTCACTATTGCAGGTGTATATACAAGCTTACTTGCACTCTGACTATCACTATACACAGTAACAGTTTGCCCTAGGTCAGTCAGTTCAGCAATAATCCATTAACGGATACCACTTCTTTTGCAACCTCCCAGATTGCGATATACTCTGCTTCTGCAGTACTTAAAGTAACACATCGATGCTTTTTGGACTGCCAAGCTACCGCAGCTCCTCCGAATATAAGAGTATAGCCTGAGAAAGATTTCCCATCTGGTCCATTCCCCCAATCAGAGTCGGCGTAAGCGCATTGAGCTTTGTTACCTTTTTTAACACAGTGATAGATCCACCGTCCCTCTTAGATACCTCAGCACGCGCTTCACTGCAGTCATGTGTGTTGAGTCATTGCAGTTGTTGAATTGGCTCAACATAGTAACTGCAGAAGATAATATATCTGGCTGGGTACAACACGCAAGATACATCAGCGAACCTATAATTTCTTGATAACGTGGATTATCGTTGTTTGGTCCACGATCAAGACGTAGATTCGTCTCCATGGGTGTGCCTACAGGCTTGCAGTCTTGCATCCCATATCCCTGTTGCACACTTCACAATTATGCAGAGTGAAAGATGGAGTACAGTTTAGTGATTCATTTGTGACATGAACAATTTCTCAGATGATGAGAAGAGATGGACCTTCTGTATCTACATTCATATTCATGTGATTATTTTTCAATGCCTCTATTAAGGCTTTGTCCACATCCTTATTGAACACTTTCTTTGGTTTCTTTCGACGTGGAATTGCTATGGATATTTTAGTACTAGCTTCCTCATTTTCTTCAACATTATCTACGTCGGCGTTGAGATTACTTAATTTTTTTTTGATTTTCAACATGAGGAATTAAAAATAGTAATTGCTGAAAGTTGATGTATTGGCGTCTTTTGATCACAGCTTGTCCCGACTTGGTATTTTTTTGATTCAATTCTCGACGAAAGAAGTTATTATCGGATGAGCACGCGAACTTGTGCGATTGGTCGGACCTGCGATTGTCAAGATGGATACGCATTTAAGATTTTCCTTAACAGTAGAAGAGAGATTGAGCGTCACATTAAGACAATTATAATCAAAACCACGATAGGTACATTGATAGATCTCGATTGGGCCTTTATAATTAAAAGAGTGGACTGTATATCTCAATGGGTTTAATGCTACTTAGCAGATACATATGAGGAGAACGCGACAAAGAAATGACCGGAACGGTGTGCGCGTGAATGCTGAGTGTTCGGGCCACCAGAGGAGCTCGAGACGGCGCGGCGTGGTCCCCCCGAGACCCCGCTGTTTCCCCGCGGTCGTCTGCGCATATGTGAGGCGCCGACATACATCAATAATAACATGTTCTATTTTTCACTATTGATACATATAATTTAAAGGTATGACGGATTAGGTTTTACTAACCTAAGTCAAATATTTCTTCTGAATCATCATATAAAAATGAATAATGTGACTGGACTGTATCACTGAAAAGTCTTGGTGATGGAATATACTGATCCGAATGCAAATTGAGAGATAGAGTGGAATTGAGTTTTGTCTGCAATGATGTTCGTGGATGCTACTAGAAGACAGAGGCTACTCCGTCATGCGGCTATTTGGTGATCGAGGAGTTGTTTTGTATACACCTAGATATGTTATGTTCTTGAATCTTCAAGTATAGCAATCTTAGCATCTATTTTTTCTTCATCGGTTAGTTTATGAAGAGAAGGAGCTTTTGTATCTACATTCATATTCATGTGACTATTTTTCAATGCTTCTATTAAGGCTCCGTCCACATCCTTATTGAACACCTTCTTTGGTTTCTTTCGACAAGGAATCGCTATGGATCTGCTAGTACTGGCTTCCTCATTTTCTTCAACATTATATATGTCGGCGTTGAGATTACTTCATTTTTTTTTTTATTTATAACATAAGGAAGTAAAAATAGTAATTGCTGAAAGTTGATGTATTGGCGTCTTTGGATCACAGCTTGTCCCGACTTGGTATTTTTTTGATTCAATTCTCGACGAAAGAAGTTATTATCGGATGAGCACGCGAACTTGTGCGATTGGTCGGACCTGCGATTGTCAAGACGGATACGCATTTAAGATTTTCCCTAACAATAGAAGAGAGATTGAGCGTCACATTAAGGCAATAATAAGCAAAACCACGATAGGTTCATCACTAATAACATGTTCTATTTTTCACTATTGATACATAATTAGAGGTATGACGGTTTTTACTAACCTATGTCAAATATTTCTTCTGAATCATCATATAAAAATGAATAATGTGACTGGACTGTATCACTGAAAAGTCTTGATGATGGAATATGCTGATCCGAATGCAAATTGAGAGATAGAGTGGAATTGAGTTTTGTCTGCAATGATGTTCGTGGATGCTACTAGAAGACAGAGGCTACTCCGTCATGCGGCTATTTGGTGATCGAGGAGTTGTTTTGTATACACCTAGATATGTTATGTTCTTGAATCTTCAAGTATAGCAATCTTAGCATCTATTTTTTCTTCATCGGTTAGTTTATGAAGAGAAGGAGCTTTTGTATCTACATTCATATTCATGTGACTATTTTTCAATGCTTCTATTAAGGCTCCGTCCACATCCTTATTGAACACCTTCTTTGGTTTCTTTCGACAAGGAATCGCTATGGATCTGCTAGTACTGGCTTCCTCATTTTCTTCAACATTATATATGTCGGCGTTGAGATTACTTCATTTTTTTTTTTATTTATAACATAAGGAAGTAAAAATAGTAATTGCTGAAAGTTGATGTATTGGCGTCTTTGGATCACAGCTTGTCCCGACTTGGTATTTTTTTGATTCAATTCTCGACGAAAGAAGTTATTATCGGATGAGCACGCGAACTTGTGCGATTGGTCGGACCTGCGATTGTCAAGACGGATACGCATTTAAGATTTTCCCTAACAATAGAAGAGAGATTGAGCGTCACATTAAGGCAATAATAAGCAAAACCACGATAGGTTCATCACTAATAACATGTTCTATTTTTCACTATTGATACATAATTAGAGGTATGACGGTTTTTACTAACCTATGTCAAATATTTCTTCTGAATCATCATATAAAAATGAATAATGTGACTGGACTGTATCACTGAAAAGTCTTGATGATGAAATATGCTGATCCGAATGCGAATTAGGGTTAGAGTGGAATTGGGTTTTGTCTGCAATAATGTTCGTGGATGCTGCAAAGAAGACAGAGGCTGCTCTGTCATGCAGCTATTTGGTGATTGAGGTGTTGTTTGAATACACCTAAATTGTGTTATGTTCTTGAATACTTCAAGTTCAAGTTGGACTGCCAAACTACCGCAGCTCCTCCGAATATAAGAGTACAGCCTGAGAAAGATTTCCCATCTGGTCCATTCCCCCAATCAGAGTCGGCGTAAGCGCATAAAGCTTTGTTACCTTTTTTTAACACAGTGATAGATCCACCGTCCCTCTCAGATACCTCAGCACACGCTTCACTGCAGCCATGTGTGTTGAGTCATTGCAGTTGTTGAATTGAATTTTGCCTGCAATGATGTTCGTGGATGCTACTACAAGACAGAGGCTACTCCGTCATGCGGCTATTTGTTGATCGAGGAGTTGTTTGAATACACCTAGATTATGTTATGTTCTTGAATACTTCAAGTATAGCAATCTTGGCGTCTATTTTTTCTTCATCAGTTAGTTTATGAAGAGATGGAGCTTTTGTATCTACATTCATATTCATGTGATTATTTTTCAATGCCTCTATTAAGGCTTCGTCCACATCCTTATTCAACACCTTCTTTGGTTTCTTTCGACGAGGAATCGCTATGGATCTGCTAGTACTAGCTTCCTCATTTTCTTCAACATTATCTACGTCGGCGTTGAGATTACTTCAATTTTTTTTTATTTTCAACATGAGGAAGTAAAAATAGTAATTGCTGAAAGTAGCTGTATTGGCGTCTTTTGATCACAGCTTGTCCCGACTTGGTATTTTTTTGAGCATTCAATTCTCGACGAAAGCAAGTTCGTAAAATTGCCCATTGCGACCCCTTCATTAAAAATTAATGGATCATCCAAAATTATTATCGGACTAGCCGTTTTCCCGCGGTTTCACTCGCATCCCGTGGGAATTACTGCCCGTACCCGGATAAAATATAGCCTATGTCACTCGTGGATAATGTAGCTTTCGAATGGTGAAAGAATTTTTAAAATCGGTCCAGTAGTTTTTGAGCCTATTCATTACAACCAAACAAACAAACAAACAAAGTTTTCCTCTTTATAATATTAAGTATAGATGAGCACGCAAACTTGTGTGATTGGTCGGACCTGCGATTGTCAAGACGGATAAGCATTTAAGATTTTCCCTAACAATAGAAGAGAGATTGAGCGTCACATTAAGGCAATAATAAGCAAAACCACGATAGGTTCATCAATAATAACATGTTCTATTTTTCACTATTGATACATAATTAGAGGTATGACGGTTTTTACTAACCTATGTCAAATATTTCTTCTGAATCATCATATAAAAATGAATAATGTGACTGGACTGTATCACTGAAAAGTCTTGATGATGGAATATGCTGATCCGAATGCGAATTGGGGGTTAGAGTGGAATTGGGTTTTGTCTGCAATAATGTTCATGGATGCTGCAAAGGAGACAGAGGCTGCTCCGTCATGCAGCTATTTGGTGATTGAGGTGTTGTTTGTATACACATAAAATGTATTATGTTCTTGAATACTTCAAGTATAGCAATCTTGGCATCTATTTTTACTTCATCGGTTAATTTATGAAGAGAAGGAGCTTTTGTATCTACATTCATATTCATGTCACTATTTTTCAATGCTTCTATACTGTGTGTGTGTGGCTTCGTCCACATCCTTATTCAACACCTTCTTTGGTTTCTTTTGACAAGGAATAGCTATAGAGCTGCTAGTACTAGCTTCCTCATTTTCTTCAACATTATCTATGTCGTCGTTGAGGTTACTTTCATTTTTTTTATTTTTAAAATGAGGAAGCAAAAATAGTAATTGCTGAAAGTAGATGTATTGGCGTCTTTAGATCAAAGCTTGTATCGACTTAGTATTTTTTTGAGCATTCAATTCTCGACGAAAGCAAGGTCGTAAAATTGCCCATTGCGATCCCTTCATTCAAAATTAATGGATCATCCAAAATTATTGTCGGATGAGCACGCAAACTTGTGCGGTTGGTTGGACCTGCGATTGTCAAGACGGATACGCATTTAAGATTTTCCTTAACAGTAGAAGAGAGATTGAGCGTCACATTAAGGCAATAATAGGCAAAACCACGATAGGTTCATCAATAATAACATGTTCTATTTTTCACTATTGATACATAATTTAAAGGTATGACGGTTTTTACTAACCTATGTCAAATATTTCTTTTAAATCATCATATAAAAATGAGTTATGTGACTGGACTGTATCACTGAAAAGTCTTGATGATGGAATATGCTGATCCGAATGCGAATTGGGGGTTAGAGTGGAATTGGGTTTTGTCTGCAATGATGTTTGTGGATGCTGCAAAGAAGACAGAGGCTGCTTCATCATGCGGCTATTTGGTGATTGAGGAGTTGTTTGTATACACCTAAATTGTGTTATGTTCTTGAATACTTCAAGTTCAAGTTGGACTGCCAAACTACCGCAGCTCCACCGAATATAAGAGTATAGCCTAAGAAAGATTTCCCATCTGGTCCATTCCCCCAATCAGAGTCGGCGTAAGCGCATAAAGCTTTGTTACCTTTTTTTAACACAGTGATAGATCCACCGTCCCTCTCAGATACCTCAGCACACGCTTCACTGCAGCCATGTGTGTTGAGTCATTGCAGTTGTTGAATTGAATTTTGCCTGCAATGATGTTCGTGGATGCTACTACAAGACAGAGGCTACTCCGTCATGCGGCTATTTGTTGATCGAGGAGTTGTTTGAATACACCTAGATTATGTTATGTTCTTGAATACTTCAAGTATAGCAATCTTGGCGTCTATTTTTTCTTCATCAGTTAGTTTATGAAGAGATGGAGCTTTTGTATCTACATTCATATTCATGTGATTATTTTTCAATGCTTTTATAAAGGCTTCGTCCACATCCTTATTGAACACCTTCTTTGGTTTCTTTCGACAAGGAATCGCTATGGATCTGCTAGTACTGGCTTCCTCATTTTCTTCAACATTATATATGTCGGCGTTGAGATTACTTCATTTTTTTTTTTATTTATAACATAAGGAAGTAAAAATAGTAATTGCTGAAAGTTGATGTATTGGCGTCTTTGGATCACAGCTTGTCCCAACTTGGTATTTTTTTGAGCATTCAATTCTCGACAAGAGCAAGTTCGTAAAATTGCCCATTGCGACCTGAAGCATACATCAGAAATATTTGTGTTCGTTATGGGCAGCAGTGGAGGTGAACGGGCGTGTATTGCCTTATAAGAATATACAAATAAAATAGTAAGAAAAATAAATCATATTTTTCTCAACAGAACAAAAGATTCTCTCTATCTATCAGAAAGGGGACAATTATGGCAACCTATAAAAACTAAACTGAACTGCCAGTACATTGTGTGATTACCTGTCTACTAAGAAGGTTTCACAACAATTTGCTTGCAGATATTAGGATACTGGAGCAAGTTTTAATATGTTGTCTTTTAGACACTTGATGGCAGCGTCGACAATACGAGAAATTTGGCATGTAATTCAACCATTGTTTAAGTCAGAAAAACAAGGAGACTACTGGATTAAAATTATGAGTTCTATAGTCGTACGAATTTCCTTAACATGATTGGTGCAATAGATGGCAAACACATTTGCGTGATTAGACCATCTGAAATGGGCAAACGGCTTGCAGAAAATCGGTTCAGTATTCCCTATGGAAGACGATTGTACAATGATGACAACGGAGAAGTGTTGTGGGTGACGAGGCTTTTGGTCTCGGAAACAATATATTACGACTAACTTATTCAACAAAATATTCAACTATAGATACAATAGTGCTCGGCGATTGGTTGAATGCACTTTTGGCATGCTCTCTAATTAATGGAGAATTCTTAACCGCCCAATCGATGTAAACATGCATTTCTGTATAAGTGTTGTGAAGGCCAGTTGCATACTTCACAATTATGTTAGGGTGAAATATGGAGTACAGTTTAGTGATTCATTATACAGTTGTGCCATGGACAATTTCACTTTAAACGACACCAACCAGGGAAGGAATGACATGGATAACGAACGAATTTATATACTCGTACATCTCCGTTTCCTTACTTATCAAACACCCGCTCAAATTGTTGGCCGACTAAAAATCTGCAGTGTGTGACTCTATAGGCGGTCTTAGAACATTTAAGCGACAGGAGACAGAACTTACTTACATACGCATATTTACATGTGAGTGTCCAGTTTATGAAAAGTGTTTGAAAATTTCGTTGATTTTGTGTGTGTGTCATAAGTAGGAGTGAATCTAGCTATTACTATTTGATGTTTTCGGTGTGTTTAAAACTGTAGTTATGGACTTTTTTTGTCGTACAATTCAATAAATGACTCGTCAAGAGCAAGTTCTACTATTGAGATTTGTTTTTATACTGTCCCAACTTATGATTCAAAAGTTAGACGCCACTATTCTTTTTACTTTTGGAGTGAGTATTGCCAAAAATATTAACATGATCAAAATATGATGTTACTAAACCCCTACTCATTTTCAAATACCTATCTAACAATATAGCATCACACGTTAGGGTTGGAATGATAACGATTACTTCTCACTTTACATGCAGGGGAGGCACACTAATGAAGCGTTTTTTTTTTTCATTTTTTATTTTTGCTCTTCGTCGGCGTGGTTGATATACATGTTGGTACCACATTTAACATAAAAAGGGTTTTTTATGTAACCCTAAAAGATCACTTAATATTGAACATACTTAAAAGGTCATTATTACGTATAAAATATAAAATAAAATATTCTTAAATCTGTTTTCTTAACATACCAACATCTTGATTACTATAATGTATATTTACAACAATTTCGTAAGGAACATTATGACAATGAAGGTTACTAAATTCAAGGATAACATATCGCGGTGAGCTGAACCAGTTTCCACTTCAGGTGTTGGCGGCGGTACTGCATCCAAGTAGTACTTTTCGTAGATTTCTGCCCATAGCTGAGTTCGCGCTTCCAGGAGCACTCCTTTCTGTTCTATCTCCACCCCCAACGACATGTACGGAGCTCTGTCAGGGCCGGCAGCCCCCCAACTGGGCAACGCGGACCCCTCGGGTACTGGTTTACTGAAATCAAATAATTAACTAAGTACTTATAAGCAAAACGATTAAATGGAATCGGAGGGGATAATCTCAGAAGTACTAGTGCATGTTTGTGTGTGTAACAGTATTAGTTTTTAATTTATATTATACTAGCCGTTTTCCCGCGGTTTCACTCGCATCTCGTGGGAATTACTGCCCGTACCCGGATAAAATATAGCCTATGTCACTCGTGGATAATGTAGCTTTCGAATGGTGAAAGAATTTTTAAAATCGGTCCAGTAGTTTTTGAGCCTATTCATTACAACCAAANCCGGATAAAATATAGCCTATGTCACTCGTGGATAATGTAGCTTTCGAATGGTGAAAGAATTTTTAAAATCGGTCCAGTAGTTTTTGAGCCTATTAATAACAACCAAATAAACAAAGTTTTCCTCTTTATAATATTAGTATAGAAAAATAGTGACTTCTTTATAAAACAAGAATAAATTGATCCCGATTGAAAACAAGTTCGTTCTTTATATTGTGGAATATGCACGTGGAATGAAAAAAGTAATAGCCCGTGTTTAGCTATTTCTAAAATAATAGACTTTTTTTTCTCGACAATAAATAACAATGAAAATACAACACGTTTAAATATTGTGTTACGTCACTCCTACATATTTTACGTTGGTGAGACGTCACAAGCCATATTCCCAACCTTTAGGTAATACATCATATCTTTTTATTATCTTAACGTGTTTTTAAAATAAAAAATACGTATCCAATATTTTTTGCTCACCTAAGACGGAGTCATTAGTATCACTATTTTTAAACCTGTTCACACGCCTAAAGTAATTATAGGGTTCCGCACCCAAAGGGTAAAACGCCCTAGCACTACGCCGGTTTTTTATGCTCACCCAGTTTTGACAAAATTGTGCCACATTTCACGAATAATCTTCCTCATATTTTGAAATTCGGGTGTTTCTTTAGATTCGTCTTCACCATCCATCACGGCCAACGCTTGCGCGCAGTGATCTGCACCACGAATGTCAGTGTGCGGCACTACTGGAACGTTCTCATCCACAAACGAATACTCATATAGATATATTTGGTTATTCCCTGCCTCCGCTTGTAATTTTGCAGCCCATAGCATAGCGTGTGTAAATAAAACATCCGAAAAGAAGTCAATATATCCTAAAATATTATCATTGCCGACGGGCTGGTCCTTGAAATAATAACTCTTCACTTTGCTGGCTACTTCCTCTCTCTCTTCCTCAGTTTCAAACGTTAGATCTGCTGGCAAGAATTGCGAAAAGTTTGCATTCATTTTATCTTTCCAATTACCCAAAAAATCATAAAAAGGTAAACGGAAAAGGCCTTCCATATTAGCAAAACCATACAGCATGGGTAACTTATCATAGTCGCCCTTTTTTAGTATTGTCAATGGAGATTCTGTTAGAAATGCTCCGTCGGTATCACGTTCCACACATGGTGAAAACATGAATGTAGAATCAGTTCTATCCATAAAAAGGTCTGCAGTTAACAGATCTATCGAAGCCGATTTGTAGAACTCTTCTAAAGCATAGACATCGTCAACATTTATGAAATTAAGATCTTTAGCATGGGTTTTGGCAATCTCTAAAGGATCTCTTTGAATTGCGAATACGGCAAGGTTTCCACCACTTTCAGGAATGACGCGGTGAAATAAGCCCTTGGCTGACTTCGAAAGTAGCAAGAGGTCTACAGACGCAGAACCTGCGCTACAACCACCAAGGGTGACATCGTTAGGATTACCACCGAAGTTAGCGATGTTCTCATTAACCCAGCGCAACAGCGCAACTTGATCCTTCATGCCTGCATTGCCTGGTACGCCCTCGGTACCCAGACATAGAAACCCGAATATTCCGAGTCGGTAGTTAAAAGTGACTATGATAAAATCTTTCGTCTTCATGAACTGTGTTCCTCGTCCCATATCACCAAACCCTACTAAAAATGCCCCGCCGTGAACATTAACAAGAACTGGAAGGTTTCTTTCATTTGTATCGGGCACAAATATGTTAGCTACTAGGCAATCTTCTGTCATTTCTACATCTGGAGCTATGGCCATTTGATTCTGTGGACATGCTATACGCCTTTCGATAGCGTGCAAAGGTTCTGTCCTTATTTCTGGTGGTAGAGGTGCCTGGAAAAAAAGTATGTTAGAAGATTAATTCGTCTGAACTAAAAAAATAAATAAAACCGACTTCTTGAAACACTAAAAAGCAAAAAGTCTTCTTTTGGAGCCGCTGCAGGTTTTTGTTCCAAACCAATTTCAACATTTTCAATTCTTACTACTTAAGGATAAGGCGACAAGACTCATAATTCTAGGCAAAATATTGCACCGGAAATGCTCTTTTGACCGCTGCGCACCGCTGCTCCTACCTTGCGAATTGAGCCTTAGGGTCAACTCACACCGAGACGCGACGCGATGCGACGCGACGCGACGCTGCACGCAGATTTTACATAGAGCGACTCAAAATATACTTTATTCACTACACGAAACGATACACATTTAATTGTGAGAATTCAGATACGTTACGCTGCACCTCGAGACGCCGCGCGACGCTGTGCGGCGCCGCGCGGCGCAGCGCGGCGCAGCGCGACGCATCTTGACGCAGCGGTGACGCGCGGCGTGCAAGATCGGTGCTGCATCTCGCGATTTGCTTTGTTTTTAAGATACGTCTCGCGACGCCGCGCGGCGTCGCGCTACATCAAAGCCGCGTCGCGTCTCGGTGTGAATGACCCTTAGTGTTTTTAGAAGTCGGTTTTATTGTTTTTTTAACCCCGACGCAAAAAGAGGGGTTATAAGTTTTTGTCTGTATGTCTGTGGCATCATAACTCCCAAACGGATGCAGTGATTTCAATTTAGTTTATAGGTGACTTATGGGCGAGTGTTCTTAGACATGTTTGATGGAAATTGGTTCAGCCATTTAAAAGTTGTAGAGGGTGAAAGTGGGGAGATTAACCGCATGTCCGCAAATATACTCGGATGGGGTCTCAAATAACTTATTAAATTACCTACCTATACCGACTGACTAACCTATGAAAGTATGAAATTAAAAATTAAATAAAAAAATTAAAAAACCCATAAAAACTTAATTTCCCTTTAAAAAGTAAAAAATAATAAAAGAAACTTAATTTTAAAGTACCTTAGAATGTTAATAATTCTAAAAAAATCGTCTCGCTACCGCTCCTAAATAGGTCACTAATTGCCTATTTAGTGACAGTAGTGAGTTATTATTTTAGAATTCTTAAAAAAATCGTAGATAAGTAAGAAATAATTAGGAGCGGTTCCCCGACGCGATTTGGGTAAGTTATTTGGATTTGGATTATTCCTTAGAAGTTTATAAAAAAAAAAATTGTAGACAGATAAAACAATGTTCGATGAAAAAAAATTGTGAAAATAAATGTTTATCTTAGAATACCTATTTCTTAGTTATTTTTTCTAATATCTTGAAATATTGTGATTATTTGCAAAAACACACAAAAACTACCAAACTCGAAATTAACGAGATCTCGCGGGATCTCGCTGGAGCCACAATTTCGCGTGATTTGCATTCCCTAATTATATGTCGACGGTTTTTATTGCATTTTAAAATGCTTTACCTTGAATTTATCCGCTCCCTTAGGTGCTGTGGCGTAGGGTATATTGTAGAACGCGTACAGGTGCCCGCTGGGGTGCCTCTGTCCGCGCACGGGCCCCTGCGCAGTGATCACTTCCCGCCACTCCTCGTCAGCCAGGACTGCTGTCACGCAGACTAGCACCACACACGTGCGCCACCACATCGCTGCCGATGAAAGTTCACTACTGGTGGTCTTCAGTAAAAATTTGTCTATTTGAGTACTTTTTTTAAGATAACACATCGCTTATGCTTTTTAGGGTTCCGTACCCAAAAGGGTAAAACGGGACCCTATTACTAAGACTCCGTCGTCTGTCTGTCTCCAGGCTGTATCTCATAAACCATGATAGCTAGAAAGCTGAAATTTTCACGAATGATGTATTTCTGTTGCCGCTATAACAACAATTACTAAAAATATTAAAGGGTGTCACCATGCAAGAGACGTGTGAAACCGCAAATAATAACTTTGCTATTCATATATTTGTATGGAAAACAAAGTTATTTTTTGCTGCCCGAAAAATGTTTGTGTTTTGGCTGGTTGTAGGTAATAGGTAGAAACGTTCATTTTTCATAGACAATGGTACGGAACCCTTCGTGCGCGAGTCCAACTCGCACTTGGCCGGTTTTTATCTGTAGGCAAGTGATAAATCCTATTATTCATGTGTAATTAATATTTTTGATAGTGATTGAAGTAGACAGATGCCTATCATCGTTACCTTTGTTAATCCGCTTCGCAATTAGTCACTAAACCTAGAAAATGCGTTATTTAAAATATGTTAGTCAGGTTTGATTACATTTCTCAAGTTAGAATTCCACGGAGAAAGTTGACATAATATTTGTAAGAAGCTAATTCTGTGTCTAGATAGCCAAACTCCAATAAACTCAGCCGAGTTTGCCAAATCAGCCAAAAACAATTAAATATTCTTGTGCTAAACATTAATTGAGAATACGTAATTATCATGAATGCGAACCAAACTTTCTATATTTGGCTAAGCGAAATGGTTATCGATATTCGGATTCCATATAACACGTCATCATGCCGCTGTTTAATCATCATTAATCAAATAATCACCCACACTGTACCTATACGGATTTATCTATCTATCTCTCCATATCTTCTATCTATACTTATAATAAATCTGTAGAGAGGTCAATTCTGTACATGAAATATATTTCAAAATAACTATCAGGGGGTGATTAGGGATCGATACCTGATGCCAAAAATGCAATCAGTAAATTTTTTGTCTGTCTGATTGTATAACCGTTATAGAAACAATAACTAACGGACGGCTTTTAACGAAACTTGGTACAATTATTTTTCATACTCCTGTGATGGTTATAGTATACTTTTTATCACGCTAAAATCAATAGGAGCAGAGCAGTGAAGTTTCAGATCTTTGATTATGATGACCCGTTGTCACTGGCATAAACGACATGATCCGCCTACGAAGTCGCTGGCAGAAACTAGTTTTAAATCAAAACAATCAAAATCAAAAAGTATTTAAGTAGGCTGAAAACAGCACTTTGCGAACGTCAAAATTACATGAGACAGTCCCAAAAACGCCCATCCTTCACCACTTCCTATGTGTTATTCCTGGGAAGAAGAAGTGGCGCCACCAACTCCCCAGGAACGCATGTCTGTCTGTTAGTCTTTATTGTTTGGCACAAGTATACAAGCATACTGTGTGAATCAAAGAGCTGACTTATTGATGAAATGGCTGATTCAACCAATTAGCTGCGACATAGAGTTTAGAGATATTTCATTGGATACTTAAAATAAGTTTGTTAAGTGCTTAGGTATGGATAATCTAGCTAGAGTTAGGTAATTAATAGATAGATAGTGACTATTGTGTTATAAGTTTGATTCACAATTAAGTGATGAGGTAACATTACAGCTTAAAATATAGATCATACTAATTGCTTGGAACTAATAGTTTCAAATCGCTTCTGAGTGGGAAAAACATAGTTTGAGTAAATAGTTGTTTTAATTTTATTTTTAGTTTTGAATAAATTTTATTAGTCCCAACCAAAAATATAAGAAGGAACTACTTTTTAGACTTCTATGGTCTAACTACTTTTTAGATTGCTACAATCTAACTACTCTTTAGACTTTTAGGGTCTTACTAATAGGGGTCTTACTACAAAAAAGATAAACACGTGTTGAACGAGCGTTTGTCTTTGTAGTAAGATCCCTATGGTCTAACTACTTTTAAGATTTCTATGCTCTTATCTTAGTCCGCGCACGGGGCCCTGCGCAGTGATCACTTATCTACCGTCATTCCTCGTCAGCCAGGACTGCTGTCACGCAGACTAGCACCACACACACACATCGCTAGGTATTTGCAGTTCACCAATGAAAGTTAATACTTTTATGATATAAACTTATTTAAGGACAGATTTAGGCATGTTATCATTTTTATCAAAGGAATAACCAATGTTGATAATATTAGTATTTCAATATCTAAGCCTGGTGAGCAGAGATAATACGTACTTATAGGGTTTTATATCGCTATTACACATTAAAAGACAAATAAGTTATCATTATCTGTCTATCTTTTTCGCAACTACCTATTGTTGAGTCAGCAGTCGGTTTTGAGCTAAACTCTTCAAATTCAAATCATTTATTTGTCCTTCTTCCGAAATAAGGAGGAGGTTCTCAATTCGGATGTTCGTATTTTTGTCACTAAAATCTTAACAAGTACTTGTTAAAAAATCGTTACCATAGAGTATGATCATAACACCTAACAGTTTTGTGTCGCTTTTAGTGTATAAAAAAAAAACAGTTTAATAATTTTTATGGTAAAATGTTTTTTGTCTAAACTTATGGTTCAAAAATTAGACAGGGGGGACACTTTTACTTTCCTTTTTAACCGACTTCAAAAAAAAGGAGGAGGTTCTCAAGTCGACCGTTTTTTTTTTATTTTTTTTTTTATGTTTTTTTTTATGTTTTTTTTTATTTTTTTTTGTCTTTGTTACTCGATTTCTCGAAGACGCCTGGACCGATTTGGAAAATTCTTTCTTTATATGAAAAAGTATACTCGCAGTTGGGTCCCATAGTCACCAGGTCAGGATCTGATGGTGGAAACCCTGAGAAATCGAGGGCAACTCTTGAAAATTGTAGGTACACATTAGATGAAAATGTGATATTCGTGTAAATATCGGGTGAGTCTTTATGACCGTGAAAGTTTGGACTTTACCTGATGATGGACACGATAGAAAACCATGGGAACCCCACATTGGTATATACATATAGCAACTACTATGTGTTTAGGGTCATTTCATTCGTATTGACGAGATATTTACACCAAATTAAGTTATGACTACTATAGCGAACCTGTCAATGAAGGTAAAGTGCAGTTTAGGGAACTCCTTAACGGTTGATAGCAGCTACCTCGTGTTTGGAGTTATTTCATTCTTATTGATGAGAAATTTACACCAAAATATGTTATAACTACCATAGCAATCCTGACAATGAAGATAAAGTGCAGTTTAGGGAACTCCTTAACGGTTGATAGTAGCTACCTCGTGTTTGGGCTTATTTTATTCGTATTGACGTATAATTTAGTAAGATTTTAAAGTAAATAGAAATAAGAATAGGTATTAGCGAAGGGCTGAAAGTATGAAAATGTCTTTACGGCGACAACTTGGCTACATATAATCTGTTTTCTAATTCGACTATCGGAAGATAGATTTCTTAGCCTCGTTATTTCCGCCAACGCCCTGTCGTCGTGTGGTTGATTAAGTAACTTGTTAGCATCCAAATCTGACAAAACTATACCTTCTAAACTCCTGACACGACTTAGCGCAACGTACACTTGCCCCTTTGCAATTTTTTTTGTGCCTAGATTAATCACAGCTCTTTCAAGGGTGGTACCCTGTAGTTTATGAACTGTGACCGCCCAGCTCAAAATTAGCGACAACATACGACGCTCCACATCTCCGTAACCCTTCACTGCTTGAAAAGTGGTACACAACGGAGGTATGGGTATGCAGCCATCGCTATCTTTAAGCCTCAGACCAATAGAGTCGTCATCAAATTTTTAACCGACTTCCCAAAAAGGAGGAGGTTCTCAATTCGACCGTATCTTTTTTTTTTAAGTATTACTCAAAGATGGCTGGACCTATATTCAAAATTATTTTTTTGTTTGAAAGGGTGTTCTGCACAGGTGGTCCCATGGTAAGGATACCAGGATCTGATGATGGGATCCTGGAGAAATCGAGAGAACTCTTCAAATTTCATATGCTTTTCTATGTCGATGATACTATTACAGGACCGACTGTCACTGTGGGTGGGTATGGTCATGGGTATTAAAGATATTATAGTTTTAGACCCGAAAACTGAAAAGCATAAAATAAAAAACTTTTACAAAAAACGAACAACCGACTTCACAAAAATACACTGAAAGGGAAAAATAAAACTTTTCACATGGCTCTAGAAGTCGTGGCAAAATAAACACAGTCAACAGACCTGCAGACACCGACTTCTAGAGCCATGTGAAAAGTTTTATTTTATCCCTTTCAGTGTATTTTGTGAAGTCGGTTTCGTTTTTTTGTAAAAAGTTTTTTATGTGTGAAAGCGCAGGCAGTTAATAAGGCTACTAACACACGTGCCGCATTCAAATACGGGCTAGTATACAACTGACGGATTTCGGTAAAAAAGACTTATTCATTTTTATTGTTGATTTGTTGTCGAGAATCATTAGCATAATTACGTCTTGAATTTGACTGGATGCAAAACACAGCTTTGTATATTTGTCCTAACAGGGATGTCAAGTACATAATGCTCTCATGGAATTCGATTGGACAAGCAGCGGCTAAAGATGAAAGAACTATCTTATTATAATCGGCTATATGAACAAGGAATCCAGGATTAAGACAAGCGTTGGAAATGATTTGTCTTTGCTTTACGATGAGTCTCGGTAAGTTTAACTACAAAAACTCATGCTATGTGTGGTGTTTTGCAAGTTTACGTCGGCTGAGAAAAAAAGTCGTATGTTACTCTTAATCTATCTATACTTGTAAAGCCTGTAGAGAGATCTGGAATATATTTCGCAAAATATCTATCAGGAGGTGATTAGGGATCGAATTGATAAAAAATGCAATCAGTAGATTTTTTTGTCTGTCTGTCTGTGTAACCGATATAGAAAAAAAAAATTACTCGACGGAGTTTAGAACTTGGTACAATTCTATCCCATACTCCTTGGGGCTGGTTTAGTATTACTTTTCATCACGCTACAATCAATAGGAAGCCAGAGCAGTGAAGGGAAAGATCTTGATTAGCGACCCATGATTCGACGAACGAAAGTCGCTCAGAAGCTAGTAAATGAATAAAAGCTTTTCAAAGGTTACATCACATGAAATAAATTCCCTTTTCTAGCAGTGAAAATAGTTTTTCAAATCCGTTCCAGTAGTTTCGGGCCTTAGAGTACAAAAAAAATTTTTCCTCTTGTACATGTATTCATTAATAATTAGTTTTGTTTTTTCGTTGGTTAAAGGAGCTACCAGGCATGCGCCTACCTCAGACTATGATGATTAAATTTAATATCAGCACACATAAGGGGCACACGAGTTGAATTTGCTGAAATTTTTTTTCTCATATGTACATAGCACTTTAATTAAAGAATGTTTCTGCTGAAAGTGTTTAAATTATGCACGTTAAAAATAAGGTACCGGATTAAAATATGTTTTACTAAATACACATTCGTGTTTCATTACACTCATAGCCGCCCGATCTTAAATTAATTTTAATTGGTCGCGAAATCTGAAATGGCGCAATCAAAGAAATTTCAATGTCTTGGGCGCCCATTAATATACCATTTTTTTTATATTTTATTGTTTGTGGTACCAGGTTGCCTAGGTAACGTGTTTGGGAGATCATATAGACAGGTTCTCCAATGTGGTACAGACAACAGCAGGTCAACGTATACGAATTCTGTCAAATTTTTACCAAATCGAAAACATTAACTGACGGCTCCATTGTGTAAGGTTGAAAATCAATTGCAGAAATTTTACAGGATTGTGGTAAATTGATGCTGTTGTCTGTAACAAGCTGAAGCCGTCTTCAATATATTTGGGAAGGCTAGACAGATGATTTAATAAAGTAAGCAGGTGCTAAATTTTCCACATAATTTATACAGGAAAACACCAGTTTCCGCTGAAAATTAAAGATAGGGGAAAACATATAAAAAACAAATTGATAAACTTTTTACTTTTCATTAAATTTCCTAACAGTTAATGTTTGTTTAGATGGCGCAACGCAACAAAACAAATACATTCTAATGACAGTATAGGTACAAATTATCTAAATTGCCATTCGGGGCGTACAGACAAAGCAGATCAACGTATCGAATCTGTCCAAATTTTACCATACCTAACCCATTGGCGATAAGGTTGAAAATCGATTGCAGAAATATGACAGATTGTGGTAACTTGATGAGCTGCGACTGTACAATATTTTTGTCAAAATATGAATTCATGATTAATAATGCAAAAAATACCAGATAGATAGAAAAATAATAAGAGGCCATGTTCCTACAGAACACGAAAAGGCCCCCAAGCTCGGGAGGGGGGGGGGCTTTTCGAATGAACCTGAAGGGGCCGACTGACTTTTCAAAGTTGCATGTTTACATATCCTTTTCCTTTTTTCCTTTAGGGGCCTCATTTTTCTATTTGCCCCGGGGCCGCGGTTACTACTAAAAACCCACCGTGTTCCTTCTTGAGCCTTTGTGTCTGAGCCGCGCTAACTCTTTAGATCAGTCACCGCAGCCCCAGCAGGCTCTGGCCCACATCGTGGTGTCTTCCACGTCTACAATCGAGTCCTACGATATAGAAAAAGAATCATTCGAATTGACAATCGTCTTTTGGGAATTCGGTTTTAAAATGTGAAGTCCTTCATAAATTAAACTAAGTATTACTTGAAATTTTCACACTTCAAGAAAACGTAACAAATAGGCATGACGACTAAAAAAATATAATTAGTCCGTGGTTTTAGGGATATTTTTTTTACCAAATAATTACGAAGCTTATAACGCGTGGAAATTCGGTCCACGTCACGCCTACATACGATTTTGACATAGGCGTTCGTCAGGACTCCCCACTCCCGAATCCCGAATTTTAATACTCATATCTTTGTTATTATTGATAGGATTTTCAAAAACAAAAAAATACATGTGCATATTTGCGATGATATAACAATTACGGACTAAAATGGATTTGCTTATTTTTAACCCTGGTCCGTCATGCATATTCAAAGTTAACGTTCCCAAACCTAATTAGACACTTTGTGAATCATGGACATATCAAAGTGAACTTAACTTATTCACGATAGATATAATTTTAATAGAATTTGATAGTTTTTAGTTCACAAATAAAGGCGGCAAAAAATTAATTACGAAATCATTGGATTATTACAGCAGCTGTCAACTTGTGTATAACGACTGACACAAGTGATTTTGAAATGAAAAAATAATGGGTTTCTTTAAGAAGAATTATGTCGTTGATTTTTTAATATTGCGTGCATGTTTATATTGACCCATTATATAAAATGGTTAAGGAAAATACGTTATACTAATCATTATAAAGAGGTATTTTTTTTTTGTTTTGTTGTGAGTAATCTCTGGAAGTAATGAACGCAATTTTTAAAATTGTTTCACTGGTAGAAAGCTACATTATTCCTGAAAGTGCTATCAGGCTCCGTGGTTTTAATCAGTAAAATCTGACACTCCCTCACCTGTCCACCCACAGCGGGAGGGGTCATCTGATGATATCTTCACCAACAATAAAAATAAGTAGGACCGATTTCTCGAGATGCCTAATCGAATTTC
>NWSH02000519.1:10638118-10657781 GCA_002382865.2 Heliothis virescens | reverse complement strand
ACAGTCCACTCGAACGTAGTCGCGAACGGTCTGAGGTGCCGGCGCCTAGGGCAACCGCCGCACAGCTTAAAATACTGATCATAATTGCTTGGGACCATTTCGCCTTCATTTCAAATTCAAATCGCGACTGAGAGGAATAAACAGCTTGAGTACGTAATAAAGTATTTATTTTATTTTGATGATATTTGATGTTTTATGTCCCAACCAAAAATATTAAAAGGAACTAATTTTTAGACTTCTATGGTCTAACTACTTTTTAGACTTCTATAGTCCCAACTCTGTCCGCTTACGGGCGGTTCCCAGCGCTGTCGTCACTTCCACCACATCGCGTTTGTAGGGGGTAATCTCTGGAAGTAATGAACCGATTTAAAAAATTCTTTCACCATTCGAAAGCTACATTATTCGTGAATGCTATAGGCTATATTTTATCCCACCCAAAACAAAAATGTGAAAGGCTGCCAAGTTCGATAATATGGGAATGCTTCACCTATAAAAGAAGTGAGATCTGAATAAGTACCAAGTTCCATACAATACCTTTTTTTTTATATATATCGATGGGAAATCATCAGTATGACCCCTCCCGCTGTGGGTGACAGCGGAAGGGAGTGTCAGACTTTTACTGATTAAAACCCACCGTGCTCCTTCGGGAGCCCTTTGTGTTCCAGGGCCGCGGTAACTCTTTCGAACAACCCGCAGCCCCGACGGGTCCATACAATACCTCGGTTAAAAATAGTTACAGGAACGCAAACCTGTTTTTCCAGCAGTTTCCTGATAACATTTCTTTATTTTTTTCTGTACTTTTTAATGATGTTACTTGACAAGTTTTCACACACCTTGATTCAGATTTTTACTTTACTTTGACTAAATATAAACCTTCGTAACGAATTTCAGGTCGGTACGACCATTCGAAGATATATTATATAAATATAGATAAATTTTGTTCGTTTTAGTTCCTTAGGGGTATAAACTTACACCGGGTATTTACACCTTAGTTATTTTTGAAACTGACTTACACTTGGCCATTTTTAGATTTTTCCCTTTACCTTGACCTAAAGACCTACCTCCATGACAAATTTCAAGTCAATACGACCATTGGAAGTGGTCTAGGTTTTTGATGAGTGAGTCAGTTAGTGAGTGTATAGTAAAAAAATAGCGATTTTCTGGCGTCAATATCTCAAGACCTACAAAAGGTATATTAATGAAATTTTGTATTTTAGATAAGTAAGGGGGTCTCAACAGATACTAGAAATTTGATATGCGTAAATAAAATAGGTTTTGAGTTATAGGGGGGTCGAAATTGGCCCGAAATGGTTCGTGTAATATAACCCATGGCCGGTGTGTCGCTTTTTCTTGCTCGAACTAGAACTGTCTAGATCCGGGTACGGGCAGTATTTCCCACGGGATGCGAGTGAAACCGCGGGAAAACGGCTAGTGTGTTATAAACTAATTCAAGGAAAGATTTAGGCATGTCTGCATTTTTATCAAAAGAAAAACCTATGTTCATAATATCGCTTTTTCAATATCTAAACTGATGAGCAGAGATAATATGTAGATACTTATAAGGATTTCTATCTCTATGACTCATTAATAAGACAAATAAGTTATCATTATCTGTTTATCTTTTTCGCAACTACCTATTATTGAGTCAACAGTCGGCTTGAAGCTAAACTCTTCAAAAAATCATTTATTTCACTAAAGCCTTGGAGGAAAAGTACTTGTGAAAAAACCGGCCAAGTGCATAACGTATCTATTAGCTACAACTAGCCAAAACACAAACAACAAAAAATAACTTTGTATTTCATACAAATATATGAATAACAAAGTTATAATTTGCGGTTTCACACGTTTATTGTATGGGGACCCCCTTAATTTTATATTTTTAGTATTTGTTGTTATAGCGGATTTGTGAAAATTTCAGCTTTCTAGCTATCACAGTTTATGAGATACAGCCTGGAGACAGACACACTGACAGACAGACAGCGGAGGCCTAGCAATAGGGTCCCGTTTTACCCTTTGGGTAAGGAACCCTAAAAATCGTTACAGTATAGTATTTTCATTAAAAGACGCAAAATTGTCTGAACAGATTTTGATGACACTTATGTGGCTTTCTTTAGGATAACAGAAGGTTATATTTTAACCGAATTCCTCAGGGACGTGGGTGAAACCACGAGAAACAAAAATAGTGAAATTTAGTAGCCTATTCCAACAGTATTACACCAAAAGTATATCATTTAGCCTTGAACACATTGATGAGTTTTTGTTAAGAACCGAATCCTGCCAAACACTCAAATACTACTAGTTAATGCAAGCACCATCTTCTGTTCTGTATCATAGCTTTTTTTAACCGACTTCCCAAAAAGGAGGAGGTTCTCAATTCGACCGTATTTTTTTTTTTTTTATGTATGTTAATCCATATCTCCAGCAGTTATAGACCGATTTGAGAAATTATTTTTGTGTTTGAAAGAGTACGATGTCGGTGTGGTCCCATGGTAAGGAGACCAGGATCTGATGATGGGATCTGGAGAAATTGAGAGAACTCTTCAAATTTCGTACGCTTTTTTACGTCGATGATACTATTACAGTACCGACTGTCACTGTGGGTGGGTATGGGTATTAAAGATATTATAGTTTTAGACCCGAAAACTGAAAAGCATAAAATAAAAAAAACTTTTTACAAAAAAACAAAACCGACTTCACAAAAAAACACTGAAAGGGATAAAATAAAACTTTTCACATGGCTCTAGAAGTCGGTGGCAAAATAAACACAGTCAACAGACCTGCAGACACCGACTTCTAGAGCCATGTGAAAAGTTTTATTTTATCCCTTTCAGTGTTTTTTTGTGAAGTCGGTTTTGTTTTTTTGTAAAAAGTTTTTTTTTTTATTTATTTATGATTTTTTGTACACACAAAATAGGAAAACAGAACAGGAAAGAAAGAAATTACAAAGGTAGTGCTTATTTCTAAAGAAATCTCTTCCAGCATACCTGCGAAAGGAAAATAGGAATGAAAGAGATGTAGACAGTGTGTAAATAGAGAAAAGGAAATAGAAATTAAATGGAAAGAAAAATAACTGTATATTATACCTACATAAACAATACATACATAACTATGTACAACATATTTTTAATCAATTAGCTAGCTGTTTGACCCGCGTCCTTTAGGAACTTCTGCCTGTACCTGTTTAAAATATAGCCTATGTTACTCAGGGATAGTCCAGCTTCCCAACAGGAATGAATTTTCGAAATCGGTTCTGCAGCTTCGGCACGGTAATTACTGAGGCTTCGGAGCCTGGGTGTAAAAAAAATGTTTCCGCTTTATTATATTAATATAGATATACCCACACAATAGAAATTCGATGACCCCTTCTACACTTCACCTTCTAACAAAACTCTCTCCACAATGCTCATTTTACTCGTCTATACCTACCTAAGTTCGTTTTTACCATATGTGACATTTTCTACGCGGCAAAAAGCTTATCGGTTTCAGGTATCATCATGTGTATCGATATCGGTAGTTGTCAATTGTTTGATATCGGTCGTATGCCGAGCGCTCATAGTCGGGTCGACTTCCAGTCTAACAGGATGCAGCTGAGAACCAGTGTTTTACATGGAGCGACTGCCTGTCTGACCTCCACAATCCATGTTACCCGAAGGCACATGCGGAGTACCACGATTGGTACAGAACTGGCTTGTCAGACGTCTCCTGCTGACTGACTACCCGTAACGATTGCAAAGATGATCAAATGATAGCGGGAACACACCAGTTTATCGTGCCTTCTGAAATACAGAAGATCCACTAGTGTATAAGCGTTCTTAAGAATAAATCATCGGAATAATGAAGAACAAATAAAAAAAAAACATCGGGTTGCACTCCGGGAGTGCTGGCAGTAGTGATAACATGAATGTTAACTTTGTGCGTTTTTGATTTTTTTTTAAGATTATGGTATGAAGAAAGTGCGCAACTAATTCTTACTTCTACTACTTTTTACTGTCATCACCTGCCCTCGGTATTGAGAGTTTCTAAAAAAAAGCTTTTAAAGTCAAAGTCAAACTCAAATCATTTGTTTCATTTAGGCCTTTACAAACACTTATGAATGTCAAAAAAATATAACTAAGGTTGATTTTAGTTGCCCATTCCAAAAGTAGCTTCCTATGGAGAAGAACGGGCAAGAAACTCTATGGTTACTCTTTTAAAAAAATTGAATTACAGTTTTATATACATATAGCTTCTGCCCGCGACTTCGTACGCGGAACATGTCGCTTATGCCAGCGATAACGGGTCGTCAAAATGAAAGATCTTAAACGTCTGATGTCGAATTCTAAAAGCCCGGGGAAACGACGGGTTGCGCGAGATGATTCGAGATGTTTCAGACTTATCATACCATACCATTGCATTGCATTGACTGCCTTTTTAGAATGTATGGACAACGCCATCTATCGGTAAAATTGAACACTTATCGGAGAAAGCTACATAAAGCAGTCCGTGTGAAAAACAGCGACACCGTCACACAACGAAGGGCAGAAACAGCTTTAATTTTCATCGATTTAGCTGAAAAACTGACGGAGTTTCATAGACACTTACCCCCCCTTTTTCACCCCCGTTAAGGCAGAATTTCCAAAAATAATTATTGCGTCATTCTTAATTTCTAACCAAATAGCCAAATATTAATTTTAATCGAATTACAGTCAAAACTGACGGAGTTTCATACAAATTTACCCCCTCCTTTTTACCCCCTTAAAGAGCGAATTTCCAGAAAAAATATAGCCTATATGTTATTCTGATATATAAGCTATATGTCTGCCAAGTTTCATCAAAATCCGTCCAGTGGATCCTGAGATTAGCGTGTGCAAACAGACAAACAAACATTCAAACATACAAATATACAAACAGACAAAATTTTTTTTTCGAATTCTTACTCTTCTTTCAATTTCTAATAACCCTACATATTTTGTTTTGTAAAAATATTAAATGTACAGACACGATTTTTTTACTGTTTTATTATATGTATAGATAGATAGATATAGATTGATACATCTATATCTATATAAACTAAACAGGTATGTACCTATAAATGCTATCTAGCTGTCTAGCCTAACTACAATAATAATTTTACATTAGTTCACCTAATTAGTACATAATCTAAACAGTCATATAAAAATCAAAGTCCTGACTCATTTACCGACTCATCAACGCAGAGCCCAAACCCGTGAACCTACAAAGCCGAAATTTTGCACAGAGGTTCGTCTTATGACTCACGCGAGATAAGAAAGGATTTCCATAAATTCCCACAGGAACGTGACAAACGGGATTTTAAGTTTTACACGGGCGAAGGCGCTAGCAGAGGCAAGTGTACCTACAATTGTTGATTTTGCCAAACAGCACACCCTGTGAACCACCCTGCACACCTGGCTGAAATCATCGCTTTGTGGGTTTAAGAAAATCTTCATAAAGCAGTCCGAAGTCTAGAAGCTGGTGATTGATACACCCCTGATCTCTCTGCTGTCGTGTCGGATTGCCGTCCCAACGGACTATGAGTGAGAGTGCGAAATAGAGGGTGCATCTATGCCTACGCCAATGCACTTTAATAGTGGAGAACAACTGTCATAGCCGGCAATCAGTATTTCTAAACAGATGTTTTAAAAATAAATTACAAGTTTAGTTGAATGATGTTATTTACAACCTTATTATTTTATTATATGTTACAGAAACTCAGTCTTCAAACGATTAATAGTCTTCATTTTTTATGACTTATTTATAACTCCTCGCGAGGTCTTGGCGGTGGTGTCGGCGGCGGCGGCACAGCGTCCCGGTAGTATCTCTGGTAGATGTCGTCCCAGAAGCGCGTGCGCTCCCCCAGCAGCACGCCGCGCAGCTCCAGCTTCTCCCCCAGCGACATGTGCGGCGCCCTGTCCGCGCCCGCCGCCGGCCATGCCGGCAGCCGCGAGCCCTCCGGCACTGGACGTCTGAAGTCGAAAATTAAATACGATATAATATCAATGGAGAACAAAAGAATGTACATACTAAAAATCTCATAACGAGAGTCAAAGTATTCTATGTATTAAAGGACATAGTTTGTTTATAGTTTTGGACTAATAAAAGAGAAGACATACCCTGTTTTAAGGAAGTTGTGCCAAATTTCACGTACAAGCTTTTTCATATTTTTATATTTTTCAGACAAATTACTTTCATCTTTGTCAATTAAGATACCATCCATAACAGCTATACTTTGAGCACAATGATTAGCACCCCGTACGTTTGTGTGGGGAACAACTGGAGTTTCATCATCAACAAACGAGAACTCATACAAATATATTTGATCGTGGCCTGCCTCTGCGTGTAACTTCACCGCTCGAAGTACCGGGTACGTAAAAATCACGTCCGAAAAGAAATCAATATATTTCAAAATGTTATCTTCATTTACTGGACTGTCCTCAAAATAAAACTTTCTAACCATTTCAGCCACTTCTTCTCTTTCTTCGTCAGATTCAAACTTCAAATCAGCTGGTAAAAAATCAGAAAACTTATGATTCATTTTACGTTTCCAAAACTCAAAGAAGTCTACACGAAATAACCCTTCCATATTAGCAAAACCATACAACATCGGTAACTTCTTGTAGTTCCCATTCTCTAGTATATTCAGAGGAGACTCTGTCAGAAATGCCTCATCTCCTGTATCACGTTCCAGACATGGTGAAAATCTAAAAGTAGAATCAGTTCTATCTAAAAATGGATCTGCTGTCAACAGACTAATTGGAGCTGTTTTATAAAACTTTTCCAAAGCAAATATATCGTCCACATTTGTGAAATTAAGTTGTTTCGCATGTGTTTTAGCGATATCCAAGGGATCCCTCTGAACAGTAAAAGCAGCTAGGTTTCCACCACTTTCGGGTATCACTCTATGGAATAAACCTTCGGCTGACTTTGCGAGCATTATTAGATCTACGGACGCAGAGCCTGCACTGCTACCCATAAGGGTTACGTCATCAGGGTTGCCGCCGAAGCTGGCGATGTTCTTCTGCACCCAGCGCAGCAGCGCCACCTGGTCCTTGCTACCAGCATTCCCCGGTACGTCCTCAGTGCCGAGGCACAGAAAACCATGAATACTGAGTCTATAATTGAATGACACTACGATCATATCTTTTTTTTCCATTAAGTGAAGAAGTCGCATCATGTCACCGTAACCTATTATAAAACCTCCTCCATGAACGTAGACGAGGACTGACAGATTTTTCTTTTCCGTGTCAGGGACATATACATTGGCTACAAGGCAATCTTCCTGTTGCACTAAATTATCAGGCATTAGTCCTGGCGTCTGGATCTGAAACTGTGGGCATATGATGTGCCTGTCCACAGCATCAAACGTTTCTGACCATACAGGGGCCGGGAGAGGTGGCTGAAAAAATGTAAACTCTGATCAATGAATAGTAATAATTAGAATTGTATTGCTACATTTATCTGTTTATAATAGCTAGCTACTACTAGCTTCCGCCAGAGGTTCCACCCGCAGGTTCTTAACTAATTAATAAGCTACATTCCTTTCAAAATCTACTTTTGCGTGAAAGAGGAACAACATCCATACATCATCCCATACAAATCTATTCAACTTATGCTAGGTAAGACTAATAAAAATACTAAATTAAACGCTCTAAAATGAAAAAACATAAATTTTGTCAATAATAAAAGCTCGTCGTCGTTTTTAGGGTTCCGTAGCCGAATGGCAAAAGACGGAACCCTTATAGATTCGTCATGTCTGTCTGTCTGTCTGTCCGTCTGTCTGTCTGTCTGTCTGTCTGTCTGTCTGTCTGTCTGTCTGTCNACAAATATACAAACAGACAAAATTTTTTTTTCGAATTCTTACTCTTCTTTAAATTTCTAATAACCCTACATATTTTGTTTTGTAAAAATATTAAATGTACAGACACGATTTTTTTACTGTTTTATTATATGTATAGATAGATAGATATAGATTGATACATCTATATCTATATAAACTAAACAGGTATGTACCTATAAATGCTATCTAGCTGTCTAGCCTAACTACAATAATAATTTTACATTAGTTCACCTAATTAGTACATAATCTAAACAGTCATATAAAAATCAAAGTCCTGACTCATTTACCGACTCATCAACGCAGAGCCCAAACCCGTGAACCTACAAAGCCGAAATTTTGCACAGAGGTTCGTCTTATGACTCACGCGAGATAAGAAAGGATTTCCATAAATTCCCACAGGAACGTGACAAACGGGATTTTAAGTTTTACACGGGCGAAGGCGCTAGCAGAGGCAAGTGTACCTACAATTGTTGATTTTGCCAAACAGCACACCCTGTGAACCACCCTGCACACCTGGCTGAAATCATCGCTTTGTGGGTTTAAGAAAATCTTCATAAAGCAGTCCGAAGTCTAGAAGCTGGTGATTGATACACCCCTGATCTCTCTGCTGTCGTGTCGGATTGCCGTCCCAACGGACTATGAGTGAGAGTGCGAAATAGAGGGTGCATCTATGCCTACGCCAATGCACTTTAATAGTGGAGAACAACTGTCATAGCCGGCAATCAGTATTTCTAAACAGATGTTTTAAAAATAAATTACAAGTTTAGTTGAATGATGTTATTTACAACCTTATTATTTTATTATATGTTACAGAAACTCAGTCTTCAAACGATTAATAGTCTTCATTTTTTATGACTTATTTATAACTCCTCGCGAGGTCTTGGCGGTGGTGTCGGCGGCGGCGGCACAGCGTCCCGGTAGTATCTCTGGTAGATGTCGTCCCAGAAGCGCGTGCGCTCCCCCAGCAGCACGCCGCGCAGCTCCAGCTTCTCCCCCAGCGACATGTGCGGCGCCCTGTCCGCGCCCGCCGCCGGCCATGCCGGCAGCCGCGAGCCCTCCGGCACTGGACGTCTGAAGTCGAAAATTAAATACGATATAATATCAATGGAGAACAAAAGAATGTACATACTAAAAATCTCATAACGAGAGTCAAAGTATTCTATGTATTAAAGGACATAGTTTGTTTATAGTTTTGGACTAATAAAAGAGAAGACATACCCTGTTTTAAGGAAGTTGTGCCAAATTTCACGTACAAGCTTTTTCATATTTTTATATTTTTCAGACAAATTACTTTCATCTTTGTCAATTAAGATACCATCCATAACAGCTATACTTTGAGCACAATGATTAGCACCCCGTACGTTTGTGTGGGGAACAACTGGAGTTTCATCATCAACAAACGAGAACTCATACAAATATATTTGATCGTGGCCTGCCTCTGCGTGTAACTTCACCGCTCGAAGTACCGGGTACGTAAAAATCACGTCCGAAAAGAAATCAATATATTTCAAAATGTTATCTTCATTTACTGGACTGTCCTCAAAATAAAACTTTCTAACCATTTCAGCCACTTCTTCTCTTTCTTCGTCAGATTCAAACTTCAAATCAGCTGGTAAAAAATCAGAAAACTTATGATTCATTTTACGTTTCCAAAACTCAAAGAAGTCTACACGAAATAACCCTTCCATATTAGCAAAACCATACAACATCGGTAACTTCTTGTAGTTCCCATTCTCTAGTATATTCAGAGGAGACTCTGTCAGAAATGCCTCATCTCCTGTATCACGTTCCAGACATGGTGAAAATCTAAAAGTAGAATCAGTTCTATCTAAAAATGGATCTGCTGTCAACAGACTAATTGGAGCTGTTTTATAAAACTTTTCCAAAGCAAATATATCGTCCACATTTGTGAAATTAAGTTGTTTCGCATGTGTTTTAGCGATATCCAAGGGATCCCTCTGAACAGTAAAAGCAGCTAGGTTTCCACCACTTTCGGGTATCACTCTATGGAATAAACCTTCGGCTGACTTTGCGAGCATTATTAGATCTACGGACGCAGAGCCTGCACTGCTACCCATAAGGGTTACGTCATCAGGGTTGCCGCCGAAGCTGGCGATGTTCTTCTGCACCCAGCGCAGCAGCGCCACCTGGTCCTTGCTACCAGCATTCCCCGGTACGTCCTCAGTGCCGAGGCACAGAAAACCATGAATACTGAGTCTATAATTGAATGACACTACGATCATATCTTTTTTTTCCATTAAGTGAAGAAGTCGCATCATGTCACCGTAACCTATTATAAAACCTCCTCCATGAACGTAGACGAGGACTGACAGATTTTTCTTTTCCGTGTCAGGGACATATACATTGGCTACAAGGCAATCTTCCTGTTGCACTAAATTATCAGGCATTAGTCCTGGCGTCTGGATCTGAAACTGTGGGCATATGATGTGCCTGTCCACAGCATCAAACGTTTCTGACCATACAGGGGCCGGGAGAGGTGGCTGAAAAAATGTAAACTCTGATCAATGAATAGTAATAATTAGAATTGTATTGCTACATTTATCTGTTTATAATAGCTAGCTACTACTAGCTTCCGCCAGAGGTTCCACCCGCAGGTTCTTAACTAATTAATAAGCTACATTCCTTTCAAAATCTACTTTTGCGTGAAAGAGGAACAACATCCATACATCATCCCATACAAATCTATTCAACTTATGCTAGGTAAGACTAATAAAAATACTAAATTAAACGCTCTAAAATGAAAAAACATAAATTTTGTCAATAATAAAAGCTCGTCGTCGTTTTTAGGGTTCCGTAGCCGAATGGCAAAAGACGGAACCCTTATAGATTCGTCATGTCTGTCTGTCTGTCTGTCCGTCTGTCTGTCTGTCTGTCTGTCTGTCTGTCTGTCTGTCTGTCTGTCCGTCCGTCCGTATGTCACAGTCACTTTATTCCAAAACTATTAAGACTACACAGTTAAAACTTGGTAAGTAGATGTATTATGTTGACCGCTTTACGATTTTTTTACAAAAATAAAAAAAATATTATATTCGGGGGGCTCCCCATACATGAAACAGAAGCAATGTGTTATAGATAATATGTTATAGATCTTAGCAAAAACTATCAACCAAAATTGGTTTGAACAAGATACAGTCAGTGGTTTTTGAGATAGAGCACTTTTTGAGTAGCCGCAAATTATAACTTTATTTTTTGTTGTTGAGAAAAAATTGTGTTTTGGCTGATTGTAGGTAACAAGTACGTTTATTTTTCATAAATAATGGAACGGAAACGGATCCGACTCGCACTTGGCCGGTTTTTTTTTTTAACTTTTAATTTATTTTTTACTTTTTAGTTATCGCCATTATTTCTAGTTACTATTAACGAGTATTTACTCTTAACTCTTTCATTTAATACCCATATTGTAAAAGTGGACTAAAGGTAACTATGCCGCCATCTTGCATGGTCCGCCATATTGGATTCAGAATGACGTCATATACTTTTTCTAGTTACTCCCAACGAGCCCTTTTATTTGATACCCATAATGTATAAGTGGATTAAATATAACTGTTCGGACATCTTGTATGATCCGCCATATTGAATTTAGAATGACGTCACAACCTTATCATCTATTGTCATCCAAACTAAACGCGTCCACAAAATTTCAGCACGAACGGTTGAATATAACTACTTCAAAATTGAGTTCAAAGATTTCACCCGAACACACAAATAAATATATGTATATGTATATTTACATACATTGCAAGTTAAATAAAAGCTTAAAAAAAAATAATATACCTACCCTGAATTTGTTTTCACCAGTAGGCGCAGTGGCGTAGGGTATATTGTAGAACACGTATACATCTGCGCTGGGATGCTTGCGCCCGCGCACCGGCCCTTGCGGCGTATTTACTTCGCGCCATTCCTCCGTAGCTAAAACAGCTGAAATATACAAAACTAACGCACCCACTGTAACTGTACCCCTCATGGCTACTTATTATACTCTGTACTATAAAAATATATATAAAAGTACTGTCGATTCTACTGATATATTTAATTATCTTATCTCATTGTACCTACCTATACGCATATCAAATAAATGTATCACAGCAAAATTATTAAGTAGCTAAATAAATCGATTATTGAGCTGCGATATGTCCATCGTACGATAAATTTTATGTTTATGTCATGCTTAGCAGCAGTTTTTAAACCGTTGAACAATTAAATACCTACCTACTTGAATAACAACGACTCATTATTATATCTTTATTAGAACACTAGCTTTTGCCAGCGGCTTCACCCGCGCAAAACTGAGAATTGGGAAAATCCTTTCTTAGCGGATGCCTGCGTCATAACATCTACCTGCATGCCAAATTTCAGCCCGATCCCTCCAGTGGTTTGGGCTGTGTGTTGATAGATCACTATGTCAATCAGACCTTTGAGTTCTATATCTATATTTAGATGACTACCTACCTAGTAATAATATTATCTCCGGGGCTACGGGATTGTTCAAAAAATTTACAGCGGCCCTGGTACATAAAGGGCTCCAAAAAGAACATGGTGGGTTTTAGGGTTTAGTCAATAGGAGCCTGGCTTTCCCTCACGCTGCACCCACAGCGGGAGGGGTCATTTCATGATTTCCCACCAAAAAAAGTAATATTAGGTATTACCTATTACGATTAGGAATTAATTTTGTTATGCATACAAATTTGGGAAAGTTAAACTTACGTATTATTGCCATCCATGCCACGGGTAAAGGATAGCAGCATTCCATCATGCTAATACCAGATTGAAATAATACTTTTTTATCACAGTCCTGTTTGAAATGGTGTCTGTACTGAGCATAACAACATTAAATGAAAAGAGGTTTAGGTATTATAAATTCATTGTCATATTATGATGATAGATACCAATCTTATCTATTAGGCACGAATTAATAATTAGGTATAGTGAGTCAATAACAGAGCCAATGATCACTTATTATGTAACATTCATTTGATTTATGTATAAAAACAATATAAAATGATACATCATGATGATGATGTTTAGTAGTTGAATTAGTCATAAAAAAAGGAAAGAATGGTTATTCCTTTATTTTTAAGAACTCATTTGGATTCTGCTTCGTTCTACAACTCTACTCGAGGTCTGGGCGGCGGTGTCGGCGGCGGCACAGCGTCGCGGTAGTATCTCTGGTAGATGTCGTCCCAGAAGCGCGTGCGCTCCTCCAGCAGCACGCCGCGCAGCTCCAGCTTCTCCCCCAGCGACATGTGCGGCGCCCTGTCCGCGCCCGCCGCCGGCCACGTCGGCAGCCGCGAGCCCTCCGGTACTGGCACTCTAAAACGTGAGCAAAACCACTATTAATTTCAAAAAGTTTAAAATACTACAGACAGAGTACTGTGTAACGACGCTAATAAACAGCCGCACGAGTCCGCCTATCAAAACTTGGCTCCATGATTGGATGATTGCCTATCTGTGTCATAGGCGACTTCCTTCCTGTTCTAAAAAGCACGTCTGCCATTTGTTCTGGCAGTCATTTGTATTACGGGTTGGATCAGGAGCTAGCAATTATGATGACGTGAACACTGAGCTAAGGAGATCATATTGTCAGTGTAGAAATAGATAAGAAATAATAGATTAAAAACGTACCCAGTTTTCACAAAATTGTGCCATATTTCACGAATAGTCTTTTTCATTTCTCTTAACTGCGGGGTTGCGAGGGTTTCATCCTGTTGCGTAAAGTTCAAGCCATCACCCAAAGCCCCAGTCTGGGCACAGTGGTTAGCTCCACGTACGGTAGTATGTGGTACCACAGGAGTGTCTTCATCTACGAAGTTATATTCATACAAATATACTTGATTGTTGCCAGCCTCCACGTGCAGTTTCACAGCCCAAAGCATGGGATATGTAAATATGACATCCGAAAAGAAATCAACGTATTCTAAGATGTTATCATCTCCAACCGGCTTGTCGCCAAAGTAAAACTTTTTAATCTTACTGGCTACTTCTTCTCTCTCTTCATCAGAATCAAATTGCAAATCGGCGGGTAAGAAATCAGAAAACTTTTCATTCATCTTATGCTTCCAGAATTCAAAGAAGTCAACACGTAACAATCCTTCCATATTTGCAAATCCATATAACACAGGTAATTTCCTATAGTTACCACTCTTTAGTATACTTAGAGGTGATTCTGTGAGGAATGCTCCGTCTCCTGTGTCACGTTCTACACATGGTGAGAATACAAATGTAGAATCCGTTCTATCGAAAAATAGATCCGACGTCAGCACTTCCATGGAAGCTGTCTTATAAAACTTTTCTAAGGCATAAATATCATCTACGTTGTCGAAGCCCAATTTCTTAGCGTGTGTTTTAGCTATTTCGACAGGATCCCGTTGGATTGAAAACGCAGCAAGGTTTCCACCACTTTCAGGTATAACTCGGTGAAATAGTCCTTTTGTTGATTTTGAGAGCATTAGGAGATCTACTGATGCAGAACCTGCACTGTACCCTGCAATAGTAACATCATCTGGGTTGCCGCCGAAGCTGGCGATGTTCTTCTGCACCCAGCGCAGCAGCGCCACCTGGTCCTTCATGCCTGCATTACCTGGCGCGTCCTCAGTGCCCAGACATAGGAACCCATGAATACCAAGGCGGTAATTAAAAGTGACAACAATGAAATCTTTTGTCTTCATGAATTGTCTCGTCTTCAACATTTCACCCCAGCCCATAACAAAAGCTCCTCCATGGACGTACACGAAGACTGAAAGGTTCTTTTCTTTAGTGTTTGGCACAAATACGTTGGCGATAAGACAATTTTCTTTTGTTACTAAATGTTTGGTCATGTAGTCGCCGACTGCGGGATAGTTTGCTTGTGGACATATAACATTTTCGTCGACGGCGTCAATTGGCTGCAACCACACTGGTGGAGGAAGTGGAGCCTAGAACAGAAGTTGACCTTGTGTAGTTATAAACTTTTTGAGCAACCTAGGATTATGTGAATTAAATATGTCCCATTTTTAGGACAACGCTACAGCGGCGCAGCACTTTAAGGGTCAGCGCAGACCGAACTGCAAAATGCTCGCGCATGGTCGACCAAAATTTAAACTGCTCGAGCATGCAGGCGGCATGCTCGACAATCCGCGAGCCATCTCTATCTGTCTCTGTCCGTCTTACCCGGCGGCGGGTGTGCTTGATCAGTTTGCTGCTCGAGCACGCTCGCGCATGTAGAATGCAAACTCGAGCACGCAGTCGGCTTGCTCGAGCATGGTCGAGCATTAAATTTGGGCGTGTATTCAATTTTGCGAAGTATGATAATAATCATAAGATATTTTTTTCAATAATCTCAGTAAATGCTCTGCTCTGCTCTGCTCTTGATGTGCGCTGAAGCTAAGGCGTTGATTCTGTATATACTATTAGTGGTGTTGTGACAATCACCACCAACTATTACATTAATATTAGGTATTACATATATGTTAATATGTTATTATAGCAAAAATAATCAACTACGATGAAGTGCGTGCCGCGAAATTCTGGCATCAATTTTTCATTACAAATTACATCAACAATACAGAGACCTCTCAAAATAATCTAGATATATCCATAAATTAGATGCACAAGGAAGTAGAAAACTCAAAAAAAAATTTTTTTGGTGTTCTTCTGAATGTATCTGTTAGGGTAAATGTGGATAGTGCGGTAATATGTGCAATTACCGGGAACAATGCATAATTACCAGTGCTCGTGGTAAGGATTGTAAAAACTTTCGAATTAATCACATTTACCAGCAATTATATAAAATTACCACACGCCTTTAGTAAATGTAGTACCTAAATAATAAAATCAAACATCGGAATTAAATGTTTGTTAATATAAAAACAATTCTAGTCTTAATTATAATAAAAAATTGTTACAAACAACACCAGTCAAACAATAACACTTCCCAAATATCAAGAGCTCAAATCATTTTTGGTAAAGCAAAACATAAAATATATTCTTTTAAATCAAATATCAAGAAACGAAACCCCTTGTTTGGTTTAAAAAAAAGGAAAAATTATACTGTTTTTTTGTTTTTGTGTGTTAAGCGAAATTATCCTAATTAAAGAATTGAAATCCTTGCCATGTTATTTCCGTCGACTATATCATTTCTGCTTAATTTACCTCAATGAATGAGCTAATTATCTGCAGTATTTATTTACGTAACAAAAGTGTTAAGTTTGTAAATACCTTAAACTTATCCTGACCAGTGGGCGCGGTAGCGTAGGGTATATTGTAGAAGGTGTATATGTCTTCAGTGGGGTGCTTGCGGCCGCGCACCGGCCCTTGCGCAGTCCTCACCTCCCGCCACTCGTCGTCAGCCAGAGCGGCCGCGCACATCAACACCACACACGTCCACCACTTCATTGCTACAGTTGCGAACTGACTCGCGCTCGGACGCAGAACGGAGAATTATATATTAATATTATCCCAGTATAGGTAGTTATTATTGTAACATAATAACATAATTAGGTAGGTATTTGAAGTCGGTTATGTTATCAAGTCCAAACCACATAAGAAATTGTAATCTAATCTATAGTAATATTATAAAGCTCAAGAGTTTGTTTGTTTGAACGCGCTAGTCTCAGGAACTACTGGTCCGATTTGAATTTTTTTTTCAGTTTTAGATAGTCCATTTATCGAGGAAGACTATAAGTTTTTTATCTGAGTGCACGTAGTAGTTCCCACGGGACGCGGGTGTAATCGCTGGCAGAAGCTAGTTCTATATATGTATATCTATGTATGTATTACAGTTATAACCCGATTTTAGATAGAACACGTTTTCCCTAGTTAGAACTAGTTTTTACTAAATGCCCTTGTTAAAACTAGAAATAACAAGTCAAAACTAGAATTTACCACAATAAATTTCATTTTCAGGTAAAACTAGTTGTCATGTCCAGCTTTAGTTAAAACTAGCTTTAGAGGAACTTATATTCACTAAAAGTTAGGTTTTAATGGCAGAAACGAATCGCTGTAAATCCGACTCCACGTAGTCTTGTCTGCCCTACCCCTAGAGTGTAATTCAAAATCGCGTAGGCGCGAAGGGGCGAGGCGGCCCGCGAGTTGAGGAGCAGGTTGTAACACTCGCCTGGTGAGCGTTTAACCTATCTGCGACGATAAACTCGCGTGGGACCGCCGGAGCCCCGCAGTGCCGGAGCCGTGACAGAAATCATGCCTGCTGCATAATGGAACATTACCTAATTAAGAATAAGGTACAGTCAGCTTCAAAAGTAGCTTAACAAATCTAAATTTTCAAAACAGCTAAACACCATTTCGTCAATAACGTACCGGACTACTCATCAACTTTTTTTGAGGGTTAGGATTTTAAGCAAATTATGGCATTTGTCTTGTTAAGAAATTATGATCTTAGACGTTGTTAGGCACTTTTAAAAATGTTGATTTGCTCAGCGACTTTTGATGCTGACCGTACGACGAACACTGAGAACAGTTTTAACTGACCCGCTCAGGAAAAACGCGTATTGTCTAGTAAGAACTAGTTTTAACTGATATTAAATTTTGAGTATTAGTTATTTCTAGTTTTAACAAAGGCATTTAGTAAAAACTAGTTCTAACTAGGGAAAACGTGTTCTATCGGAAAACGGGTTATAACTGTAACATATACAATACTCAGGATTTCCCGAATTTCCTACGGGAACAGGAAAAAACGGGACTTTAAGTTCTGCGCCGGCGAAGCCGCTGGTAGAAGCTATCTTTAAAAAAAAATACAAGCTGTTGTTTTGCATCCTGGTCAAATTTCAGGAGATTGTCATAAAAAATATGAATCCCACCAAAAACATTCTGTAAAAAACTAGCCAATTCTCGCTGAAGCTGCTTGTTTATCTCTAAAAAGTAATGAAATCTAGACAAAGTCGTGCTGAGTCTAAGGATTCTTACGGCGATTTCTTTATTATTATAGTTAATGCTATATGACTGGCCGTTGACTTGTACTCACTAACGTTTAAAGAATGATCAACGGCCAGTCAAATAGCATTAACTATAATAATAGTAAAGAAACCGCAGTAAGAATCCTTAGACTCAGCACGACTTTGTCTAGATTTCATTACTTTTTAGAGATAAACAAGCAGCTTCAGCGAGAATTGGCTAGGCTAGTTTTTTACAGAATGTTTTTGGTGGGATTTCACTTCTTTTTGTAGAAACGTGAGCTTATTGATATCTACCTAAGGCGTTATGTTGATTCTCTAATAGTTTGGTTGGGCTTTGTGTTTCTAATCAGGGTCACCAGGTACTCCAGATCTTCGATTTCCTAATTTTTATAGTTTTCCTTATATGTGGTCGTTAAATCAAAACTGTTGTTCCAAATTTCAGCTCTCTGACTTTATTGGAAGTACTAGTTCTATTTTGATGATCATGAGTGAGTGAGTTCGAAAATACGAAACTTTGCTTTCGCTTAACTTCGAAATTTAATGACCTACAGACTTGAAATATCTGGGTTTTACGTATGTGATTATAAGCTTTCTGGATGATGAAAATTTCGGCGTTCTGGTATTATCCAGAGGTTCTCAAACAGAGGCCTAAAATGCGTCGAAATGGTTCCAGTAAAGGATGGTACGGCAGTGTTTGCTTTGCGCTCGACTTGGCGGGGGCACTGCCGTGCCCCCAAATAATCAATTGAAATACGGGAGATGGGAAATTACTACTGTGGGCTGCTTTTTTGTTGCTGAAATTTAACAGTATCTAAGAATTAATTACACAAAATCGTAGATAAAATCAATCCGTTTGTCAGTCCGTGTCGTTTGCGTTTGTGTGAAAGCGAAGCGTTGGTAATAAGGTTTACTTACTAACCCATTCAAATATGGCTAGTATAGACTGAAGGATTTCGTAATTACCAAAACCAAACAAAAAAACCTATTTATTGTTGATTTGGGTCGAGAATCGTTAGCATAACTACGTCCTTGAATTTGACTAGGAAGCAAATCAATAGTTTGTAAATAAAACTCGAAGGCGACTTATTTATTAACATCCCAGTAATTGATAAGCGGTTCTTTTGTCTGATAAGGTGGGTATTTACGTCGGTTATGGTATGAATTCCAAAAACCGGCCAAGTGCGAGTCGGACTCGGCACGAAGGGTTCCGTTCCATTATCTATGAAAAATAAACGTACACTACTACAATTAGCCAAAACACAACATTTCTCGGCAACAAAAAATAACTTTGTTTTTCATACAAATATATGAATAACAAAGTTATGATTTGCGGTTACTGAAAAAGTGCTATAACTCAAAAACTACTGACTGTTTTCGTTCAAACCAATTTTGGTTGATAGTTTTTATTAAGATCATATATTAAATTATTAACATATATTTTTTTTTAGGTTTTTCACTTTGGTAGTTTAGAAATTACAGGGGGGGGGTACACACATTTTAGCACTTTGGAAGTGCTTACTCTGAAATGATTGAATTTGAGAAAAAATGGTTTAGAAACCTCAATCTCATTTTTTTAAGACCTATCTATAGACACCTCACAAGTATAGGTTAGATGAAAAAAAAATTTTTAGTTTCAGTTCCATGTATGGGGAGCCCTCTCTAATATTTATTTTTTTATTTTTGCATAAGAATCGTACGACGGACGGACGGACGGACAGACAGACAGACAGACAGGACAGACAGACAGACAGACAGACATGACGAATCTATAAGGGTTCCGTTTTTTGCCATTCGGCTACGGAAGCCTAAAAATGATAAATATAAAACTTAAAGTCACTGACTGCCACAGGTTGTACTAGTCTATCCGACGCACAGCCTGAACCACTGGAGGGATTGGACTGAAAGGCAGCACGGTAGATGT
>NWSH02000519.1:10589919-10638093 GCA_002382865.2 Heliothis virescens | reverse complement strand
TATCCTAGTTTTTATAGTTTTCCTTATATGTGGTCGTTAAATCAAAACTGTGTTCCAAATTTCAGCTCTCTGACTTTATTGGAAGTACTAGTTCTATTTTGATGATCATGAGTGAGTGAGTGTCGAAAATACGAAACTTTGCTTTCGCTTAACTTCGAAATTAAATGACCTACAGACTTGAAATTCTGGGTTTTACGTATGTGATTATAGCTTTCTGGATGATGAAAATTTCGGCGTTCTGGTATTATCCAGAGGTTCTCAAACAGAGGCCTGAAAATGCGTCGAAATGGTTCCAGTAAAGGATGGTACGGCAGTGTTTGCTTTGCGCTCGACTTGGCGGGGGCACTGCCGTGCCCCCAAATAATCAATTGAAAATACGGGAGATGGGAAATTACTACTGTGGGCTGCTTTTTTTGTTGCTGAAATTTAACAGTATCTAAGAATTAATTACACAAAATCGTAGATAAAATCAATCCGTTTGTCAGTCCGTGTCGTTTGCGTTTGTGTGAAAGCGAGCGTGGTAATAAGGTTACTTACTAACCCATTCAAATATGGCTAGTATAGACTGAAGGATTTCGGTAATTACCAAAACCAAACAAAAAAACCTATTTATTGTTGATTTGGGTCGAGAATCGTTAGCATAACTACGTCCTTGAATTTGACTAGGAAGCAAATCAATAGTTTGTAAATAAAACTCGAAGGCGACTTATTTATTAACATCCCAGTAATTGATAAGCGGTTCTTTTTGTCTGATAAGGTGGGTATTTACGTCGGTTATGGTATGAATTCCAAAAACCGGCCAAGTGCGAGTCGGACTCGCGCACGAAGGGTTCCGTTCCATTATCTATGAAAAATAAACGTACCTACTACCTACAATTAGCCAAAACACGAACATTTCTCGGCAACAAAAAATAACTTTGTTTTTCATACAAATATATGAATAACAAAGTTATGATTTGCGGTTACTGAAAAAGTGCTATAACTCAAAAACTACTGACTGTATTTCGTTCAAACCAATTTTGGTTGATAGTTTTTATTAAGATCATATATTAAATTATTAACATATATTTTTTTTAGGTTTTTCACTTTGGTAGTTTAGAAATTACAGGGGGGGGGGTACACACATTTTAGCACTTTGAAAGTGTCTTACTCTGAAATGATTGAATTTGAGAAAAAATGGTTTTAGAAACCTCAATCTCATTTTTAAAGACCTATCTATAGACACCTCACAAGTATAGGTTAGATGAAAAAAAAAATTTTTAGTTTCAGTTCCATGTATGGGGAGCCCTCTCTAATATTATTATTTTTTTATTTTTGCATAAGAATCGTACGGACGGACGGACGGACGGACAGACAGACAGACAGACAGACAGACAGACAGACAGACAGACAGGACGAATCTATAAGGGTTCCGTTTTTTGCCATTCGGCTACGGAAGCCTAAAAATGATAAATATAAAACTTAAAGGTCACTGACTGCCACAGGTTGTACTAGTCTATCGACGCACAGCCTGAACCACTGGAGGGATTGGACTGAAAGGCAGGCAGGTAGATGTTATGACGAAAAAACGGAATCTTAGGTTTTTCGCGGGTGAAGCCGCTGGCAGAAGCTAGTTGTTTTGATAAGATGATTACATGAAAGGTAAAATTAATGAAAATAAGCTTTTTCATATGTTTGGTCGGGTTAATTAAATAATTATCCTTCCCGACTTTACGTGTAGGAGTGGCACCCTAATAAAATATTATTTTCCCTTTTTTTTTCATGCACTTTGTCCGCGTGGTGGTTATACATATTCGCACCATATTTCGGCTTTCTAGCGCTAACCGTCACTGAGATTATCCACGGATGGACGGACGGACAGACTACGAAACTCTTAAATGATACATCATGATGATGATGTTTATTAGCCTTAAAAAGAAAGGGAAAATATGGAAAGAATGGTCATTTCTTTATTTTTTAATCACTAATGAATTTTGATTTTGCTTAGTTCTACAACTCCTCGCGAGGTCTGGGCGGCGGTGTCGGCGGCGGCACAGCGTCGCGGTAGTATCTCTGGTAGATGTCGTCCCAGAAGCGCGTGCGCTCCTCCAGCAGCACGCCGCGCAGCTCCAGCTTCTCCCCCAGCGACATGTGCGGCGCCCTGTCCGCGCCCGCCGCCGGCCACGTCGGCAGCCGCGAGCCCTCCGGTACTGGCACTCTAAAACGTGAACAAAACCACTATTAATTTCAAAAACTTTTAAATATTACAGAGTACTGTGTGGACGCTAATAAACAGCCGCACGAGTCCGCCTATCAAAAGTTAGGGTCCGCTTGTCGGGATTGGTCCATGATTGGATGATTGCCTATCTATATCATAGGCTACTTCCTTCGTGTTCTAAAAGCCACGTCTTTGATTTGTTCCGGCAGTCATTTGTACCTATATCTTTTAAATCATTACGTGTCGGATCAGGAGCTAGAAATTATGATGACGTGAACACTGAGCTGAGGAGATCATAATTGTAAGCGAAAAAATAGATTAAAAATTTACCCAGTTTTCACAAAATTGTGCCATATTTCACGAATAGTCTTTTTCATTTCTCTGAACTGCGGGGTTGCGAGGGTTTCATCCGGTTGTGTGAAGTTCAAGCCATCACCCACAGCCACAGTCTGGGCACAGTGGTTAGCTCCACGTACGGTAGTATGTGGTACCACAGGAGTGTCTTCATCTACGAAGTTATATTCATACAAATATACTTGATTGTTGCCAGCCTCCACGTGCAGCTTCACAGCCCAAAGCATGGGATATGTAAATATGACATCCGAAAAGAAATCAACGTATCCTAAGATGTTATCATCTCCAACCGGCTTGTCGCCAAAGTAAAACTTTTTAATCTTACTGGCTACTTCTTCTCTCTCTTCATCAGAATCAAATTGCAAATCTGCGGGTAAGAAATCAGAAAACTTTTCATTCATCTTATGCTTCCAGAATTCAAAAAAGTCAACACGTAACAATCCTTCCATATTTGCAAATCCATATAACACAGGTAATTTCCTATAGTTACCACTCTTTAGTATACTCAGAGGAGATTCTGTGAGGAATGCTCCGTCTCCTGTGTCGCGCTCTACACATGGTGAGAATAAAAATATAGAATCAGTTCTATCGAAAAATGGATCCGACGTCAGCACTTCCATCGAAGCTGTCTTATAAAACTTTTCTAAGGCATAAATATCGTCTTCGTTGAAGCCTAATTTCTTCGCGTGTGTTTTAGCTATTTCGACAGGATCCCGTTGGATTGAAAACGCAGCAAGGTTTCCACCACTTTCAGGTATAACTCGGTGAAATAGTCCTTTTGTTGATTTTGAGAGCATTAGGAGATCTACTGATGCAGAACCTGCACTGTACCCTGCAATAGTAACATCATCAGGGTTGCCGCCGAAGCTGGCGATGTTCTTCTGCACCCAGCGCAGCAGCGCCACCTGGTCCTTCATGCCTGCATTACCTGGCGCGTCCTCAGTGCCCAGACATAGGAACCCGTGAATACCAAGGCGGTAATTAAACGTGACAACAATGAAATCTTTTGTCTTCATGAATTGTCTCGTCTTAAACATTTCACCCCAGCCCATTATAAAAGCTCCTCCATGGACGTACACGAGGACTGAAAGGTTCTTTTCTTTAGTGTTTGGCACAAATACGTTGGCGATAAGACAATTTTCTTTTGTTACTAAATTTTTGGGCATGAAGTCCTCGCCGCCGGGAAAGTTAGGTTGTGGACATATAACATTCTCGTCGACGGCGTCAATTGGCTGCAACCACACTGGTGGAGGAAGTGGAGCCTGGAACAAAAGTTGACCTTGTGTAGTTAAGTTAAAAACTTTTTGGGCAACCTAGGTTTATGTTAAATAAAAATATTTTGACCCATTTTAGGACAGCGCTGCAGCGGCTCTTTGCAGCTAATTTGAAGGCGCTGATTCTGTATATACTATTAGTGGTGTTGTGACAATCACCACCAACTATTCCATGAATATTAGGTATTACATATATGTTAATATGTTATTATAGCAAAAATAATCAACTACGATGAAGTGCGTGCCGCGAAATTCTGGCATCAATTTTTCATTACAAATTACATCAACAATACAGAGACCTCTCAAAATAATCTAGATATAACTAGATTATTTTGAGAGGTCTCTGTATTGTTATATCATAAATTAGATGCACAAGTAAGTAGAAAACTCAAAATTGTTTTGGTGTTCTTCTGAATGTATCTGTTAGGGTAAATGTGGATAGTGCGGTAATATGTATAATTACCGGAAACTATGCATAATTACCAGTGCTACTTACATACGTTAATTTATTGTTATAGCAAAACCATGTTTATCTAACTATCGACTGCCAGTTCAATTGCAAAACTTAAAAAAAAACCGATTTCATAAAAAAACCCTGAAAGTGATAAAATAAAACTTTTCACATGGTTCTAGAAGTCGGTGGCAAAATAAACACAGTCAACAGACCTGCAGACACCGACTTCTAGAGCCATGTGAAAAGTTTTATTTTAGAAAAAGAAAGAAATAAAGAAAAAACATTTAATTGCGTAATTGAAAACGCACATACATACAAGTATGCATATATCATATTTTATCCCTTTCAGTGTTTTTTTATGAAGACCGATTTTTTTTAAGTTTTTTATTTTATGCTTTTCAGTTTTCGGGTCTAAAACGATAATATCTTTAATACCCACCCACCCACAGTGACAGTCGGTTCCCGTAATTGTATCATCGATATAGAATATCAAGTTTTCACCTATGGAAGGACGATGGGCGTTTTGGTACCCCGTCCAACAGTGTTGATAGTAGTACCATTGCGTAGGTCTTGGCAAGATAAAAATTACTATGGTGACTAGTCTCAAATCCTTGTCCAATTTGCGTGATATCGACTAATAGAATTGGCCATGACCACTGTACATGTAGGTACTACGTTCCACTTGTCCAGTGCGGTCGCGAACCAGTAGGGAGCAAATGAAACCACCGACTACTTGGTTATAGAGTATATTGGCGAACACAGTTATACATAAATTCATATCTCAGGTCATTAAATGGCGGAGACTCTTAACATCGCGATACAGAAACTTCCAAAAAAGTACAACGCCATCTATTCAAAAACAGCTAAACTATTACCGAACAGAAACTTGTAGAATATTGCACATTCCGCCCACTAAGGACCTATTTCACATAGTCCTTACCATTGAACCGCCCACCATGAGGGCATGAAAAGTATATTAACAGAATTGAACTTAAATCAAACTTAAACGATACTACTCATTAGAATATTAAGTAAGTAATAGTACAACAAATACTATTCAGTTACTGGCAAAATGCACAACTTCGTAATTGTTCTTTTTATCAAAGAATTTTTCGTGCGCAAAGTACTACTCTCGTGATCTTGTCCGACTATTATACTATATACTATTTTCTTGTCGAATCAATTTCAATAATTTCTCTGATCGGACAACTAATTGAGACAAGCACCATCGTTTTTATGATTCTTCATGTAAATGCGTTTCTAATTATGTATGTATTACACATTATTGTTGGAGGTGGTACCAAATCCCAAACAACTTGCCCATTGTCCTTTGAAGAGTTCTCTCGATTTCTCCAGGATCCCATCATCAGACCCTACCTCTATCCTAGTCTCCTTACCATGGGACCACCTGTGAGGTATACTTTTTCAAACAAAAAAAGAATTTTGAATATTGGTCCAGCCATCTTCGAGTAATCGGTTAACATACATACATAAAAAAAATACGGTCGAATTGAGAACCTCCTCCTTTTTGGGAAGTCGGTTAAAAATTCGACTCAAGACTTCTTTGACTATAAAGATATATATGGCGCTAACTCATCTCTGCATGTGTGGCTTCCCTGGCAATCAAACAACTTTTTCTTCTCTTTTTGGATTATATAAATTTTAAGTTTGCCTTTCAGTTGCATTGTATAATTTTATCAGCCTACTATTTATTGTAATGTAATAGAATGTTTGTGAACATATTACTTTAAAAAAAACCGGCCAAGTGAGAGTCGGACTCGCACACGAAGGGTTCCGTTCCATTATTTTAGAAAAATAAACGTACTTATTACTTACAATCAGCCAAAACACAAACTTTTCTCAATAACAAAAAATAACTTTGTTTTTCATACAAATATGTGAAAAACAAAGTTATAATTTGCGGTTACTGAAAAAGTGTTATATCTCAAAAACCACTGACTGTATCTTGTTCAAGCCAATTTTGGTTGATAGTTTTTGTTAAGATCTATAACATATATTTTTTTAGATTTTTCACATTGGTAGTTTAGAAATTACAGGGGGGGGGGACACATTTTAGCACTTTGGAAGTGTCTTACTCTGAAATGATTGATTTTCAGAAAAAATGGTTTTAGGAACTTCAGTACCATTTTTAAGACCTATTAGACACCCCACACGTATAGGCTTGACAAAAAAAAAATGTTGTTTCTCTTTCATGTAAAGCCATGTATCCCCCCCGAATATTATTATCTTTTTATTTTTGTATAAAAATCGTAAAGCGGTCAATATAATACATCTACCTACCAAGTTTTAACTGTGTAGTCTTAATAGTTTCGGAATAAAGTGGCTGTGACATACGGACGGACAGACAGACAGACAGACGGATAAACAGACAGACAGACATGACGAATCTATAAGGGTTCCGTTTTTTGCCATTCGGCTACGGAACCCTAAAAATGGTTTTAGAAACCTCAATCTCATTTTTAAAGACCTATCTATAGACACCNNNNCTGAAAAAGTGTTATATCTCAAAAACCACTGACTGTATCTTGTTCAAGCCAATTTTGGTTGATAGTTTTTGTTAAGATCTATAACATATATTTTTTTAGATTTTTCACATTGGTAGTTTAGAAATTACAGGGGGGGGGGACACATTTTAGCACTTTGGAAGTGTCTTACTCTGAAATGATTGATTTTCAGAAAAAATGGTTTTAGGAACTTCAGTACCATTTTTAAGACCTATTAGACACCCCACACGTATAGGCTTGACAAAAAAAAAATGTTGTTTCTCTTTCATGTAAAGCCATGTATCCCCCCCGAATATTATTATCTTTTTATTTTTGTATAAAAATCGTAAAGCGGTCAATATAATACATCTACCTACCAAGTTTTAACTGTGTAGTCTTAATAGTTTCGGAATAAAGTGGCTGTGACATACGGACGGACAGACAGACAGACAGACGGATAAACAGACAGACAGACATGACGAATCTATAAGGGTTCCGTTTTTTGCCATTCGGCTACGGAACCCTAAAAAGAGTGTCTATGGAGTTTCTTGCCGGTTCTTCTCCATGAGACTAACTTTTTGGAACCGTGCTGCTAGTGTGACGTTTCATAGGAGCCTGCAAAGGCCTATTTGAAATAAAAACATTTGACTTTGAGTTTGAAATAAATGTTGGGCAAAATATTGATGTTTATGTCATCAAGGACAAGGAAACCGGTATGAACGAACATTTTATACCTTCTATATACAACACAAAAACACATTTTGTAGTCTAAGCATGATTCAGCATATTCTATAATAAACAAGTTCAAAGATCAATTCAGTTACTGGAAGCTTTCCTCACTAAAATATTATTTAACAAATAAGTGCATGCAATCCGAATCACCGAATCATAATTGGAATCCCAAAAAAAAACTAAAATTATTGTTTTTGTTTTCAGTCTGGACACCGGCCATGAAAGCAAATTGTGGAATCAAGTAAAATCATACCGAATTTGAATATTAAACCATCATCATAAAAATAAAATAGATCCTGGCTCGTAACTTGGCATGGTTGTTAGATGAAAACTGGTCGTATTTCTTACAAAAAGTTATGGTTATAAATAAATGATGGAAGTATCTAATTCTATAGTCACTACGAGCACGATACGCGAAATTATCCTAATTAAAGAATTGAAATCCTTGCCAAGTTATGTCCGGCGACTATATCATTTTTGTTTCATTTACCTCAATTAATGAGCTAATTGTCTAGCTGAATTTACGAAACAAAAGAGTCAAGTTTGTAAATACCTTAAACTTATCCTGACCAGTGGGCGCGGTAGCGTAGGGTATATTGTAGAAGGTGTATATGTCTTCAGTGGGGTGCTTGCGGCCGCGCACCGGCCCTTGCGCAGTCCTCACCTCCCACCACTCGTCGTCAGCCAGAGCGGCCGCGCACATCAACACCACACACGTCCACCACTTCATTGCTTCAGTTACGAACTGACTAGCGCACGGACGCAGAACGGAGAATTATATATTATCCCAGTAATTGATAGGCGGTTATTTTTGTCTGATAAGATAATTAGGCAGGTATTTGAAGTCAATTATGTCACGGTAATATTATCTATATTATGTTATCAAGTCCAAACTACTTAAGAAATTGTAATACATTGTAACACAGATAATAGAATCGTAAACAGAGCTGTGTCTTTATATTGAATATTTTTTCGAAAAAATGTGTGCTATGCATTATTTGTATTCTACTGAAGCCAAAATAATCGTTTTTAAAATTTTTGACTATTTTTCTGTTCGCAATGGAATGAAAAATGGCTGAACCGATTTGAAAATTCTTTCACTGTTCAAAACCAATCAATCAAAATTTTTTTACTTCAAATAGGTCTATAAAAGCTCTTATTAAACGTCAAGCTAGTTGCACGGTTCGAAGAAGTGGGTCTCATGGAGAAAAACCGGCAAGAAACTCCAAAGATACTCTTTTAAAAAACACGTGTTTACAATAGTTTTCTTACATTAGGTACAAGCTAAAGTCAAGTTGTAAAACTACACTATCCGCGGGTAACATAGGCTATATTTTATCAAGATGCGGCAAGTCGTTCCTACGGGACGAGTAAAACCACGGTAATATGAAAGCTCACTGATTAATCACGAAAGCCCAGAAACTATATTAATAACACCTACCAACTTGAAATTTGGCAGGTAGGTTCCTTATAGAGTGTAAAAATACACTAAGAAAGGATTTTTTGAAATTCCACCCCTGAGAGGGTAAAAAGGGGGTTGGTAATTTGTATGAAAATTCTATGGTTTTTGATGTAAGAAACACGAAATTTAACAGACAAGTTCGTTATAGAGTGAAGTCATTATCTAAGCAGGGATTTTACAAAATTCCACACCTAGGGGTGTAAAACAGGGGTTGGGAGTTAGTTTGTATGCAAGCCGTATGTTATTGAAATATTTGTTTGTAAGTTGTTTGTACAGGCTAATCGTCGAAACGACTACACGGATTTGAATGATTCTTTTTTTGTTGTATGGATAGTCTGGACATCATGTAAGCTTTAGTTTATCTTGGAAACTTGAACTCCTGATGCAGAACCGCAGCAGACCAGCTATACTTTAAGAGATACAAAAAATGTACTTTTGTAAAAATTGTTCAACGTGATGAGCATTTTCTGCTGGGATAATGCTTGGGATAAAAGATCTGGAACAGTTGATGAGGAACTCCGAGCGCCCAGCTACACTATGTAATATATGTACCCACCAAAAACATAAATGTAAAAAAAGGAAAGCCAAGTTCAATATAAGACCTATGCCTGGTTGTGGGCTTCCCCGCAAAAAGAATGGAGATCTAAATGAGTCCCAAGTTCTGTACAAAATCCCAATATGTATTTATAGGTACAAAATATGACTTGGCCAGTTTTTATTACCTCAGTTATTCTATAAAGTTATTAACAAAATATACATAAAACATTTTTTTAATCCTGATAAAAACTAGCCAAGTCATATTTTGTACCTATAAATACATATTGGAATTTTGTACAGAACGAGAGGTGGGATATCATTACTTTTTGTAAAGAAGCAGGCTGTATCTGATAAACTGTGATAACTAGAAAGCTGAAATTTTCACAAATGATGTATTTCCGTTGCCGCTATAACAACAAATACTAAAAATTTAAAAAATATATATTAAGGTGGGTCTATACAATAAACGTGTAAAACCGCAAATAATAACTTTGTTATTCATATATTTGTATGAAAAACAANAATTTTGTACAGAACGAGAGGTGGGATATCATTACTTTTTGTAAAGAAGCAGGCTGTATCTGATAAACTGTGATAACTAGAAAGCTGAAATTTTCACAAATGATGTATTTCCGTTGCCGCTATAACAACAAATACTAAAAATTTAAAAAATATATATTAAGGTGGGTCTATACAATAAACGTGTAAAACCGCAAATAATAACTTTGTTATTCATATATTTGTATGAAAAACAAAGTTATTTTTTGCTGCCCGAAAAATGATTGTATTTTGACTAGTTGTAGGTAATAGATACATTTTTAGGGTTCCGTACCCAAAGAGTAAAACGGGACCCCATTACTAAGACTACGTTGTCTGTCTGTCTGTCTGTCTGTCTCCGGGCTGTATCTCATAAACCGTGATAGCTAGAAAGCTGAAATCTTCACAAATGATTTATTTCCATTGCCGCTATAACAAAAAATACTAAAAATTAAAACAAGTTAAATATTAAGGGGGGTCCCCATACAATAAACGTGGTACGGAACCCTTCGTGCGCGAGTCCAACTCGCACTTGGCCGGTTTTTTATACAAATATATGAAAAACAAAGTTATAATTTGCGGTTTACACGTTTTTTGTATGGGGACCCCCTATTTTTTAACTTTTTTTTGTTTTCAGATTTTTTCCTATGCTTACACACATTTACCGAGCTAGATTCCAAATTTCATCTTTCTAGGTTGTCTGGAAGTAGGTTAGGTTTAGGTACTATAAGTCAGTCAGTCAGTGGGAATTTTACGATTTTTGGACCTTCATATCTTTATAACCGTTTGAGTTAGCTTCATGAAATTTGGGCTTCTAGGTGTCCTCATGGACATAATGAAACACACGTAGTTTCATGTGTTTACGTTAAATAGGTTTTGAGTTCTTCTTCTTAGTCGTACACTCTTGCCAGAGTGGTCGTGGTCAGGAATTAGTCGAACCTCGTGTTGCTTTGTTCACGACACATTTCCATTTTGTTCTATTTGTGGCCTGGCGCGAACATTCGTTGATGGTGTGGTCAGTTACAGATTTTATTAGATCTGTCCATCTGGTTGGTGAGCGGCCGCGAGCTCTTTTTCCCTCCATTTTACCCTGCACTACAAGCCGTTCCAAGGAATTTTCATTGCGCGTTATGTGACCAAAGAACTTCAGTATTCGTATTTGGACAGTCGACGATAACCTTTCTTTGATGTTTAATTCCTTCAGAATTGAAACGTTTGTACGGTAAGCAGTCCACGGAATTCGCAACATTCGTCTCCAGCATCACATTTCCAGGGCATCTATTTTGCGTCGGTCACATAGTCGTAAGGTCCATGTTTCCGCTCCATATAGAAAAATAGGGAATACCAGGCATTTCATCAAACGAACCTTGGTATTTTTGGTGATTCGACGGTCTTTCCATATTTTGTTGAGCTTTTCAACGGCTGATCTAGTTATTGCACAGCGCCTGCTTATCTCTTCGTCACAACCACCAGAGTTCGTAATTTTAGAGCCAAGATATATATAGCTCTGGACAACTTCACAATTGGCGATAGATTTGTCTTCTGGGTGGTTTTGAGCTGCACGGTCTACAATCAGCATTTTCGTTTTGGTACGATTGATTGCGAGGCCAAAATCCAGTCCAGTAGCTTCTAGCCGTCGGAGAAGACTTTCAATGTCTCCCTTGGTGGTAGCGAGCAGTGTTGTATCATCGGCGTAACGTAAGTTAGACATTTTTCGACCACCCACAGTAATACCCTTGTCCCAGTCCTCAAGAACGATCCGCATCAAGTACTCAGTATAGATGTTAAATAATACTGGCGACAGTATACATCCTTGTCTCACACCAGCTTTCGTTTTGAAATTCGTTGAACTCAGACCATCTATCCGAACAGCAGCAGTGCCGTCTTCGTACAATCTTCTGATAAGATATACCAGGTGTTCGGGTACTCCCATCTCGACAAGAACTTTCCACAGCTTACTCCAATTGACAGTATCGAAAGCTTTGCTGAAATCGACGAAGCATATGTAGAGTGGAATTTAATATTCCACTCACGAGCTTTTTCGATTATCTGTCTCAGAACTAGTATTTGTTCTCTGGTTCCCTTGTTCTTAACGAACCCCGCCTGTTCCTGTGCAATTTCTGGAGACAAATATGTTTGAAGCCTGGTATTAATAATGCGAAGTAGAATTTTGCTGGCATGAGAAATGAGGGATATTAATCTGTAGTTACTGCATTTTTTCGTTGACCCTTTTTTATGCAAAGGTATAAACAGTGAATGCGCCCAGTCTCTCGGCCAATTTCCTGACTCCCATATACGGCAACATAGGATATGCATTATTTGTACTCCGATTTCACCCATCGCTTTAATGGTCTCTATAGGGATTTCATCCACCCCAACAGACTTGTCCTTTTTAAGTAATTTGATGGCAGATCTCACTTCATCTATCAGTGGGGCAGGTTCGCGTTCGAATGTATTATTGCTAATGACTGTATCTGGAGGTGATGTAGTGTTAGCGAAAAGTGAGGCGCAATAGTCCTTCCAGACCGTCACTATTTCCCGGATTTCCGTCACAGCGTTACCCTCCGCGTTTTCTATCGCCCAGGTCTTAGGTTTAAATTGACGTGTGATAAAACGTATTTTCATGTGAAGATCTTTTGTTTCGGATTTAATGGAGTGCTGCTCTACTTCATCACATATTGCATTGAGAGCCAAATTTCTATCTTTAGGTTTTGAGTTACGGAGGGGTAAAAAGTGGCATCAAATGGTTCCTGTAAATATACACATGGCGCTTGCCAGGCAGTCTGCTTGAACTTGGCTTGACACGCTGCCGCGTGTCTAGATAGGAATGACGTTTTAGCAAAAGCTATTTTATCTGATGAGCACTCTATGTTGGCTTAAATTAAAGATTTGTAACGTCTCGAATTGTCTCGCGCATCCCGTTGTTTCTCCGGGCTTTTGTTTTCTACATCAGACGTTTCAGATCTTTGATTTTTACGATCCCGTTATCGCCTGAATAAGCGATATGATCCGCATACGCAGTCGCGGGCAGAAGCTAGTGATGATGAATATAAAACTTAAAGGTAACTGACTGACATAGTACTAGTCTATCAACACACAGCCCAAACCACTGGAAGGATCGGGCTAAAATTCGGCATGAAGGTGTTATGACGTACCTAGGCGTCTAAGAAGCTAAGAAAGGATTTCTCGAAATTCCTACGGGAATGGGAAAAATTTAGCGCGGGCGCAGCTAGTTATTTTGTTAAATGATTACCTACACGAAAGGTAAAATTGAAGAAAATAAACTTTTTCATATTTATATTTGTTCTGGTTGAAATGAAAAAATAAAACATTATTTCCCATTTTTTATTTTTGCACTTTGCACTTTGTCGGCATGGTTGATATACATATCCGCACCAAATTTCGGCTTTCTAGCGCTAATGGTCACTGAGATTAGCCGCGGACGGACAGACAGACATGGCGAAACTGTAAGGGTTTCTAGTTGACTACGATACTTTAAAAATACAATAATGATGATGTTCAGCTTTATTTATTGCATTAGTCATAAAAAATGGAAACGAATTAAATTTGATTCTGCTCAGTTCTACAAATCCTCGCGAGGTCTAGGTGTCGGCGCCGGTACAGCGTCGCGGTAGTATCTCTGGTAGATGTCGTCCCAGAAGCGCGTGCGCTCCTCCAGCAGCACGCCGCGCAGCTCCAGCTTCTCCCCCAGCGACATGTGCGGCGCCCTGTCCGCGCCCGCCGCCGGCCATGTCGGCAGCCGAGACCCCTCTGGCACTGGCACTCTGAAACAGGAGCAAAACCACTATTAAAAGAACTGTGTCAACGCTAATAAACAATCAACGAGTCCGCCCATCAAAACTTAAGCTTGACGGGAATGGTCCATGATAAGATTGATTTAGGTAATCATCTACGTATATCTTGGTCGACTTCCCACGTGTTCTAAAAGGCATGTCTATCATTTGTCCCGGTAGTCATTTGTACCTTTGAAATTCATTGCCAGTCGGATCAAAAGCTAGAAATTCTGATAACCTGTTTTATGAAATGGTTTCGTGTTGCGTGAAGACTAAACTAGGGAGGTCATATTGTCAGTGTAGAAATAGGAAAGAATAGATTAAAAACATACCCAGTTTTCACAAAATTGTGCCATATTTCACGAATAGTCTTTTTCATTTCTCTGAACTGCGGGGTTGCGAGGGTTTCATCCTGTTGCGTGAAGTTCAAGCCATCAATCAAAGCCATTGTCTGGGCGCAGTGACCAGCTCCACGTACGGTAGTATGTGGTACCACAGGAGTGTCTTCATCTACGAAGTTATATTCATACAAATATACTTGATTGTTGCCAGCCTCCACGTGCAGCTTCACAGCCCAAAGCATGGGATATGTAAATATGACATCCGAAAAGAAATCGACATATTTTAAAATGTTATCACTTCCGACGGGCTTGTCGCCAAAGTAAAATTTCTTAATCCTACTGGCTATTTCTTCTCTTTCTTCATCAGAATCAAATTTTAAATCGGCGGGTAAAAACTCTGAAAACTTTTCATTCATCTTCTGTTTCCAAAGTTCAAAGAAGTCAATACGTGACAATCCTTCCATATTTGCAAATCCATATAACACAGGTAATTTCCTATAGTTACCACTCTTTAGTATACTCAGAGGAGATTCTGTGAGGAATGCTCCGTCTCCTGTGTCACGTTCTACACATGGTGAGAATAAAAATGTAGAATCCGTTCTATCTAAAAATGAATCCGACGTCAGCACTTCCATCGAAGCTGTCTTATAGAACTTTTCTAAGGCATAAATATCATCTACGTTGTCAAAGCCCAATTTCTTAGCGTGTGTTTTAGCAATTTCGACAGGATCCCGCTGGATGGAAAACGCAGCAAGGTTTCCACCACTTTCAGGTATAACTCGGTGAAATAGTCCTTTTGTTGATTTTGAGAGCATTAGGAGATCTACTGATGCAGAACCTGCACTGTACCCTGCAATAGTAACATCATCGGGGTTGCCACCGAAGCTGGCGATGTTCTTCTGCACCCAGCGCAGCAGCGCCACCTGGTCCTTCATGCCTGCATTACCTGGCGCGTCCTCAGTGCCCAGACATAGGAACCCGTGAATACCAAGGCGGTAATTAAACGTGACAACAATAAAATCTTTTGTCTTCATGAATTGTGTCGTCTTAGATAGTTCACCCCAGCCCACAACAAAAGCTCCTCCATGGACGTACACGAGGACTGAAAGGTTCTTTTCTTTAGTGTTTGGCACAAATACGTTAGCGATAAGACAATTTTCTTTTGTTACTAAATGTTTGGTCATGAAGTCGCCGACTGCGGGATAGTTTGCTTGTGGACATATAACATTCTCGTCGACGGCGTCAATTGGCTGCAACCACACTGGTGGAGGAAGTGGAGCCTGAAATAAAAGTTGACTAGTTTAGTTTACACATTTGTAGACATGGAGAGAAAGCAAAGGCGACCTAAGTTTATGTGAAACGAATGACATGCCCCATTTTTAGGACAGCGCTGCAGCAAGCTGCATCTTTTTGCGGCTAACTATAAGGCACAAAAAAAATATTAGTTTTGTTTACAGTCTGAATGTATGAAAAGAAATTGTCGAATCAAGTAAAATAATTCCTGATTTGTATTTAACCATCATAAAAATAAAATAGATCCCGGCACGTAACTTGGCAAGAATTGTTAGATGAAAACTGGTCGTATATTTTTTTGAAATAGACATGATAGACATGATGTACAAGCAAGGGACCACCTCTTTTTGTCACGACGATCACGATACGCAAAATTACCTTAATTAAAGAATCCAAATCCTTGCCAAGTTGTGTGCAGGCGAATATATGATTTCTGCTTCATTTTCCTCAATGAATAAGGTAATTGTCAAGCAGTATTTATTTACGGAACAAAAGAGTCAAGTTTGTAAATACCTTAAACTTATCCTGACCAGTGGGCGCGGTAGCGTAGGGTATATTGTAGACGGTGTATATGTCTTCAGTGGGGTGCTTGCGGCCGCGCACCGGCCCTTGCGCAGTCCTCACCTCCCGCCACTCGTCGTCAGCCAGAGCGGCCGCGCACATGAACAACACACACGTCCACCACTTCATTGCTACAGTTGCGAACTGACTCACGCTCGGACGCAGAACGGACCATCATTTATTATCCCAGTAACTGACGGGTGGTTATTTTTGTCTGATAAGACAGTTAAGCAGGTATTTGAAGTTATGTTATCAAGTCCAAACCACATGAGAAATTGTTATCTAAATCTAAATCTGAATGTATAAAACTCAAAGGTGAATGACTGACTGACATAGTGATCTATCAACGCACAGCCCAAACCACTGGAGGGACCGGGCTGAAATTTGGCATGCAGATAATGTTATGACGTGGCCATACACTAAGAAAGGATTTCCGGAAATTCCCGCGGGAACGGGAAAAAATGGGATTTTAAGTTTTGCGCCGGCGAAGCCGCTTGCTCTTTTGATAACATGATTAGGTATACATGAAAGGTAAAATTAAAGAAAAGCGGCTTTATCATACCTATACTTTTTATTTTATTTTTTTAGTTGCCTTGGTTTTTAATTAAATGAGAAAATTTATCCAGTCTTATTATTTAGAAAGTACGTGAACAGCGAACGAATCTCGTTGTAAGTCTATCCACATGAACCGGTGTAGACCAGCGTGACAACTGCGTACATTCTATTGTCTAGAATAATATTATAGATGAACCTAAATATAGAGAACAGGCAGTTCTAGAGCTCCGGTGCAGTGGATGACTGCACACGGCCGCGCGGTCGAGGTGCGCCAGTAACACGAGACCCTTGAATCGAAACAACGAATAAGAAACTACCGCAACAAAAATTAAACTTAAAATTAAATCCTTCGAAACGGCCTCATTTAATTAAGGATAATAAATTAGATAAATAGCCGTTTATCCTTAGATTTAAATAACTTTTTTTTAATTTTCTGACTTTACAATAATAGGAACCACTTTCAGAGGTTCCAGATAAAGTTTTAGATAGCTATGCGACAGATAATGCCAAAGAAAAGTATTCAAAATTAAAGTGTTTATCAGTAAATAATCTAGAACTTTACTTGACACCTCTAAAACTGGCCCTTTAAATACTACACACATCAAAAGTGTCTAGGGATCAAGCATTTTTATGCGGATTTCTTGAGATTGAGATGTGGCTTTGTAATAAATTTATGATTTTATAAATTCATATGGATCCTTTTTGGTGCATTTCATAATTTGAATCAGGAACTGTGAATCAAATTCGAGTAAAAGATGAAAATCAGCTGTCAATATTTTCCCTATAAAAACATACAACGCATTGAAGACATTATTAGTGCTACTGTTTCCCTACTACTGATTAAAACCAACGTTATTATGGAGCGGCGACGTCATTTAAGCAGGGAAGAAATGCTCAGAGCCGTGGGAATGATAGAAGCTGGTTCCCGGCAACGTACTGTGGCTTTAGCTCTGAATACAAGTCAGAGTGTTATCAGTCGACTTTGGACACGTTACCGAAGCACTGGTACCGTGGCTGAGCGCCATGGAGGANAGGCTATTCCTACCGTTATATCGTAGTATATGTCGAAATTATGAATGACCAAGATGAGCAGGACTAGTTCTTATATATTACAAGATTATTTATAACGGATCATCGTGATAAAGCTATCATTACTATCACTACAACTTCTATCATTGATAAAACTAAATCAGCGTTAAGGGTATCTGTGTAAAAGCAGGGTTGCGTATAAACGGCTTTTATACGAGTTTTTTGGATCAGAGCATCGAGGAAGTTCGCGCTTATACGACTTGCTAGGCTCCTTTTGTTTTTTCTTCGATTAGGCTGAGTTACTATATTTATTTATTTTATTTTATTTAGTAAGTACAGTGACAGACTACAGGTTAAGACATTCAACACAGTTAAGATAACAAATAGTACATAAATCTGAAGTCCAGTTATTCCTATATATCTTCTTCTATTCATATAAAAATCAAAGTCCTGACTCATTCAATGACTCATCAACGCAGGGTCCAAACTCGTGAACGTACAAAGATGAAATTTTGCACAGAGATTCATCTTGAGGCTCTCAAACAGCATACAGACAAATTTGTGTTGCTGGGGAGTTTGTTCCACCATTTCTTCTTCCCAGCAAAAACACATAGGAAGTGATGAAGGGCGGGCGTTTTGGGGGCTGTCTTTTGTAAAATTGACCTTCCAAAAGTGCTGATTTTCAGCCTACTTTGAATAAATGACTTTTTATCTTTATTTAGACAATAACAATAGTCAAAATTTTAATTGTTTATGATTTTTTATCATGGTAATCAAACTTAAAAAAATAGCAACCGTCATTGTTCATCGGCAAATAAATATCTGAAGCGCAGTGGATATAAGATTAGAAGAAAAAGTAATAATTTTAGATTCTTGTTATCTCTGTCTCTGTGGTCGATTGCACAACAGTTTGCAAATAACTAGTTCGATGTCACTTGGTCACTCCATCAATTTGAGGAAGGTATGATGCTCTTTCGGTATTTATTTTAGAATTCTATTCAAACGGGACAATGGACCTTAGAAAGTGTTGAGACGTAAAAACTAGTTTAGGTCTACAATTCACTCACATATCCTTCACATAATACCTTGAGACTCACTAGACTTACCCATATAATAATAGAGTCCAGCTTTACATAGTATCACCTCGTCAAACCAACTAAAGCTGTACTCCTAAAGCTATAGCTAGATAGCTATAGAAAAAAAATAAACTAGCATACATTGCGTTTGCGCTTGGAGTTTAGGAAGCCTTATAAACGCGATCTTCGTCCTTGCTTTAATCCAAAAAAGTTTATAGAAGCCGTCATGTATTAAAGATAAGATTAAAAAAGATAAAGATGAAAAGTCATTTATTCAAAGTAGGCTGAAAATCAGCACTTTTTGAAGGTAAATTTTACAAAAGACAGCCCCTATAATGCCCGCCCTTCATCACTTCCTGTGTTTTTGCTGGGGAGGAGAAATGGTAGAAGAGTCCCCAGCAACACAAGTCTGTCTGTATGGTTTGAAGAACCGGTTCTATACAAATGCTATTACCAGGAGGTACTTGTCTACGCCTGCTGCTTTTACATCGATACCCTTTAAGCTGCTTTGGTTTTATCAGTGATAGAATTATAGCCTTATCATAATGATACATTAAAACATTTTGTAATCAGGCTATGGTGCTACCTATATATAGAAACAAGTCCTTCTCATCTTGGGCATTCATAATTGCGACAAAACGGTAGGAACAACTTATTCAAATGCTACAGTAGAATCATAATATTACTTCAGTATAAGACTTTAGAACAATTTAAACTACATAAATAAACATCGGTGTGTTTAATAAGTAGATAAGCGATGAAGTGGTGGACGTGTGTGGTGTTGATGTGCGCGGCCGCTCTGGCTGACGACGAGTGGCGGGAGGTGAGGACTGCGCAAGGGCCGGTGCGCGGCCGCAAGCACCCCACTGAAGACATATACACCTTCTACAATATACCCTACGCTACCGCGCCCACTGGTCAGGATAAGTTTAAGGTAAGTTCCTAATATCTGGAAATACGGAAGTGCCGTAAACCTGTAAGTATGTGTATGTACTCAGTAACATTTTGATATGAAGTATTGAATGGAGCATAAAATAGGACCTTGCAGCAGTCTCGAACAAAGACTACTTAATAAATTAAATAATATTTTTCAGAACTTCATGAGTGCAGCTTTATTTTGAAATTGTTTCAGGCACCTCTTCCGGGACCCGTATGGTTGGAGCCATTAGACGCTGTCAACGAGGAAGTTATATGCCCGCAGGCAGTGATTCGGACGGATTTCATGCCCAAAAATGCCATTGCAAAAGAAAATTGTCTCATCGCTAATGTATTTTTACCAAACACGAAAGAAAAAAATCTTTCAGTCGTGGTATATGTCCATGGAGGGGCTTTCATTGTAGGCTATGGCGAAATGTTTAAAGCAACACAGCTCATGAAGAAAAAGGATTTCATACTGGTCACATTTAACTACCGCCTTGGTATTCACGGGTTCCTATGTCTGGGCACTGAGGACGCACCAGGTAATGCAGGCATGAAGGACCAGGTGGCGCTGCTGCGCTGGGTGCAGAAGAACATCGCCAGCTTCGGCGGCAACCCCCATGATGTTACTATTATTGGAAGCAGTGCGGGATCTGCATCAGTAGACCTCCTCATGTTGTCTAAGTCGGCAGAAGGATTATTCCACCGAGTCGTACCTGAAAGCGGGGCAAATCTTGCCGCGTTTACTATTCAGCGGGATCCTGTAGAGATTGCTAAAACACATGCCAGAAAGCTGAACTTCACTAACGTTGATGATATCTACGCTTTAGAAAACTTCTACAAGACTGCTTCAATGGAACTGTTGACCTCAGACAATTTTTTCTATAGAACTGATTCCATCTTCATGTTTTCACCGTGTGTAGAGCGTGATACAGGAGACGGAGCATTTCTTACAGAATCACCTCTGAGTATACTCAAGAGTGGCAACTACAGAAAATTGCCTGTGTTGTATGGATTCGCTGAAATGGAAGGTTTGTTGCGCATTGGTTTCTTTGATATCTGGAAACAAAAGATGAATGAAAAGTTTTCTGATTTCTTACCAGCTGACCTAAAGTTCGAATCTGATGAAGAGAGAGAAGAAGTAGCCAGTAAGGTTAAGAAGTTTTATTTTGGAGACAAACCGGTTGGTAATGACAACATTTTGAAATACGTCGATTTCTTTTCGGATGTTATATTTGCGTATCCCATGCTTTGGGCTGTGAAGCTGCACGTGGAGGCTGGCAATAATCAAGTGTATCTGTATGAATATTCCTTTGTGGATGAGGATGTTTCCGTGGTGCCTTACACCAATGTACGAGGAGCTGATCATTGTGATCAATCAATAGCTGTATATGACGGGAAAAATTTCACACACCCCGATGAATCAGCCGCAACGCCAGAACTACAAAAGATGAAAAAAGTGATTCGTGAAATTTGGCACAATTTCATTAAAACTGGGTACGTACCTACTCGTACCATTGATAGACTTTTTAGAATCCACTCTTGTTTTGAGCAATTCATTCCTACATCTGTATAAACATTACCACAAATCAAAACACTATAAATATAGTATTTCCGTAAAATGTAATACTTTCTGAACGAATTTCAGCAAGCCCGTCCCCGAGGGCTCGCTGCTGCCGACGTGGCCGGCGGCGGGCGCGGACAGGGCGCCGCACATGTCGCTGGGGGAGAAGCTGGAGCTACGCGGCGTGCTGCTGGAGGAGCGCACGCGCTTCTGGGACGACATCTACCAGAGATACTACCGGGACGCTGTGCCGCCGCCGACGCCGCCGCCCAGACCTCGCGTAGAGTTGTAGAATAAAGCCATGTATTCACTGAGAAACAATTGTTTATAAACACTGTATCAGAAACAAAATCTACGTGTTTCTGAAACAAATAATTTTGTTTCAGAAACATATAATTTTGTTTTTGAAAAGAGAGTTACCGAAACATTGTTGCTGTAAACATCTGCGTGATGTTTCAGAAACTGTGTTTATAAACAATTGTTTCCCAGTGAATACATGGCTTAAAATTATATGTTTCTGAAACAAAATTATTTGTTTCAGAAACACGTAGATTTTGTTTCTGAAACAGTGTTTATAAACAATTGTTTCTCAGTGAATACATGGCTTTATTCTACAACTCTACGCGAGGTCTGGGCGGCGGCGTCGGCGGCGGCACAGCGTCCCGGTAGTATCTCTGGTAGATGTCGTCCCAGAAGCGCGTGCGCTCCTCCAGCAGCACGCCGCGCAGCTCCAGCTTCTCCCCCAGCGACATGTGCGGCGCCCTGTCCGCGCCCGCCGCCGGCCACGTCGGCAGCCGCGAGCCCTCGGGGACGGGCTTGCTGAAATTCGTTCAGAAAGTATTACATTTTACGGAAATACTATATTTATAGTGTTTTGATTTGTGGTAATGTTTATACAGATGTAGGAATGAATTGCTCAAAACAAGAGTGGATTCTAAAAAGTCTATCAATGGTACGAGTAGGTACGTACCCAGTTTTAATGAAATTGTGCCAAATTTCACGAATCACTTTTTTCATCTTTTGTAGTTCTGGCGTTGCGGCTGATTCATCGGGGTGTGTGAAATTTTTCCCGTCATATACAGCTATTGATTGATCACAATGATCAGCTCCTCGTACATTGGTGTAAGGCACCACGGAAACATCCTCATCCACAAAGGAATATTCATACAGATACACTTGATTATTGCCAGCCTCCACGTGCAGCTTCACAGCCCAAAGCATGGGATACGCAAATATAACATCCGAAAAGAAATCGACGTATTTCAAAATGTTGTCATTACCAACCGGTTTGTCTCCAAAATAAAACTTCTTAACCTTACTGGCTACTTCTTCTCTCTCTTCATCAGATTCGAACTTTAGGTCAGCTGGTAAGAAATCAGAAAACTTTTCATTCATCTTTTGTTTCCAGATATCAAAGAAACCAATGCGCAACAAACCTTCCATTTCAGCGAATCCATACAACACAGGCAATTTTCTGTAGTTGCCACTCTTGAGTATACTCAGAGGTGATTCTGTAAGAAATGCTCCGTCTCCTGTATCACGCTCTACACACGGTGAAAACATGAAGATGGAATCAGTTCTATAGAAAAAATTGTCTGAGGTCAACAGTTCCATTGAAGCAGTCTTGTAGAAGTTTTCTAAAGCGTAGATATCATCAACGTTAGTGAAGTTCAGCTTTCTGGCATGTGTTTTAGCAATCTCTACAGGATCCCGCTGAATAGTAAACGCGGCAAGATTTGCCCCGCTTTCAGGTACGACTCGGTGGAATAATCCTTCTGCCGACTTAGACAACATGAGGAGGTCTACTGATGCAGATCCCGCACTGCTTCCAATAATAGTAACATCATGGGGGTTGCCGCCGAAGCTGGCGATGTTCTTCTGCACCCAGCGCAGCAGCGCCACCTGGTCCTTCATGCCTGCATTACCTGGTGCGTCCTCAGTGCCCAGACATAGGAACCCGTGAATACCAAGGCGGTAGTTAAATGTGACCAGTATGAAATCCTTTTTCTTCATGAGCTGTGTTGCTTTAAACATTTCGCCATAGCCTACAATGAAAGCCCCTCCATGGACATATACCACGACTGAAAGATTTTTTTCTTTCGTGTTTGGTAAAAATACATTAGCGATGAGACAATTTTCTTTTGCAATGGCATTTTTGGGCATGAAATCCGTCCGAATCACTGCCTGCGGGCATATAACTTCCTCGTTGACAGCGTCTAATGGCTCCAACCATACGGGTCCCGGAAGAGGTGCCTGAAACAATTTCAAAATAAAGCTGCACTCATGAAGTTCTGAAAAATATTATTTAATTTATTAAGTAGTCTTTGTTCGAGACTGCTGCAAGGTCCTATTTTATGCTCCATTCAATACTTCATATCAAAATGTTACTGAGTACATACACATACTTACAGGTTTACGGCACTTCCGTATTTCCAGATATTAGGAACTTACCTTAAACTTATCCTGACCAGTGGGCGCGGTAGCGTAGGGTATATTGTAGAAGGTGTATATGTCTTCAGTGGGGTGCTTGCGGCCGCGCACCGGCCCTTGCGCAGTCCTCACCTCCCGCCACTCGTCGTCAGCCAGAGCGGCCGCGCACATCAACACCACACACGTCCACCACTTCATCGCTTATCTACTTATTAAACACACCGATGTTTATTTATGTAGTTTAAATTGTTCTAAAGTCTTATACTGAAGTAATATTATGATTCTACTGTAGCATTTGAATAAGTTGTTCCTACCGTTTTGTCGCAATTATGAATGCCCAAGATGAGAAGGACTTGTTTCTATATATAGGTAGCACCATAGCCTGATTACAAAATGTTTTAATGTATCATTATGATAAGGCTATAATTCTATCACTGATAAAACCAAAGCAGCTTAAAGGGTATCGATGTAAAAGCAGCAGGCGTAGACAAGTACCTCCTGGTAATAGCATTTGTATAGAACCGGTTCTTCAAACCATACAGACAGACTTGTGTTGCTGGGGACTCTTCTACCATTTCTCCTCCCCAGCAAAAACACAGGAAGTGATGAAGGGCGGGCATTATAGGGGCTGTCTTTTGTAAAATTTACCTTCAAAAAGTGCTGATTTTCAGCCTACTTTGAATAAATGACTTTTCATCTTTATCTTTTTTAATCTTATCTTTAATACATGACGGCTTCTATAAACTTTTTTGGATTAAAGCAAGGACGAAGATCGCGTTTATAAGGCTTCCTAAACTCCAAGCGCAAACGCAATGTATGCTAGTTTATTTTTTTTCTATAGCTATCTAGCTATAGCTTTAGGAGTACAGCTTTAGTTGGTTTGACGAGGTGATACTATGTAAAGCTGGACTCTATTATTATATGGGTAAGTCTAGTGAGTCTCAAGGTATTATGTGAAGGATATGTGAGTGAATTGTAGACCTAAACTAGTTTTTACGTCTCAACACTTTCTAAGGTCCATTGTCCCGTTTGAATAGAATTCTAAAATAAATACCGAAAGAGCATCATACCTTCCTCAAATTGATGGAGTGACCAAGTGACATCGAACTAGTTATTTGCAAACTGTTGTGCAATCGACCACAGAGACAGAGATAACAAGAATCTAAAATTATTACTTTTTCTTCTAATCTTATATCCACTGCGCTTCAGATATTTATTTGCCGATGAACAATGACGGTTGCTATTTTTTTAAGTTTGATTACCATGATAAAAAATCATAAACAATTAAAATTTTGACTATTGTTATTGTCTAAATAAAGATAAAAAGTCATTTATTCAAAGTAGGCTGAAAATCAGCACTTTTGGAAGGTCAATTTTACAAAAGACAGCCCCCAAAACGCCCGCCCTTCATCACTTCCTATGTGTTTTTGCTGGGAAGAAGAAATGGTGGAACAAACTCCCCAGCAACACAAATTTGTCTGTATGCTGTTTGAGAGCCTCAAGATGAATCTCTGTGCAAAATTTCATCTTTGTACGTTCACGAGTTTGGACCCTGCGTTGATGAGTCATTGAATGAGTCAGGACTTTGATTTTTATATGAATAGAAGAAGATATATAGGAATAACTGGACTTCAGATTTATGTACTATTTGTTATCTTAACTGTGTTGAATGTCTTAACCTGTAGTCTGTCACTGTACTTACTAAATAAAATAAAATAAATAAATATAGTAACTCAGCCTAATCGAAGAAAAAACAAAAGGAGCCTAGCAAGTCGTATAAGCGCGAACTTCCTCGATGCTCTGATCCAAAAAACTCGTATAAAAGCCGTTTATACGCAACCCTGCTTTTACACAGATACCCTTAACGCTGATTTAGTTTTATCAATGATAGAAGTTGTAGTGATAGTAATGATAGCTTTATCACGATGATCCGTTATAAATAATCTTGTAATATATAAGAACTAGTCCTGCTCATCTTGGTCATTCATAATTTCGACATATACTACGATATAACGGTAGGAATAGCCTATTAAGATACAAAATTTTGAACGATATTATTACTTCAGTGCAGAATAAGTAGGATTTTAGTACAATTGAAACTTCAAATAAATAAATCGGTGTGTTTAATAAGTGAATTAGCGATGAAATGGTGGACGTGTGTGGTGTTGATGTGCGCGGCCGCTCTGGCTGACGACGAGTGGCGGGAGGTGAGGACTGCGCAAGGGCCGGTGCGCGGCCGCAAGCACCCCACTGAAGACATATACACCTTCTACAATATACCCTACGCTACCGCGCCCACTGGCCAGGATAAGTTTAAGGTAAGTTCCTAATGTTTGGGCGCACGGAGGTGCTTTAGCCTATGTACCTTATGTAAAGGCCCTTTTCCTGTCATGCGTATTTTAGTCCGCACGCGGATCTCGTCCGCATGCGGGCTACCCGCATCCTATGATTTCATACATGTTTTTCCTATCATGCGGGTAGCACGCATGCTGAATGCGGATTGGCTGCGGGCGCGCAGCCCGCGTGCGCGCTATCCGGATGCGCGCGGCGATCTTCTGCCTGCCAGTGTTGTTTTTACTGTGAAGCGGGCCGCACGCATGCTCATAGTCAAGGGACATTCGGAAGTTGATCATAAATTTGCGATGATTATCTCGGAGATTTTGAAAATTTACATTAAACATTCCCGTGAGTGATCTGGTTTCAAGATATGGATCTACTCTGAATTGCTTTTTATATTTTTTATTTATAAATGATATAAGCGACAGTAATTTTTTTGACGTTCATGTTTGTACATACACCACTATAGCCACTGGCGACACGCAAAACACTGCAGCAGCAAACGATATCTTAGTCCTGCGTGTGGCCCGGGGCGTGCTATCCCCCGTCTGCAGACGAGACCCGCGATACGCATGACAGGAAAAGGAGCCTAAGTACGTGTATTGTGCATGTACTCAGGAATATTTTGTCATGAAATATGAAATATCGCGTCCAATAGAAAAATAATTTGTAAATTGCATTGTTTTCATTATCACTAATTATTCCTAATGATAATCATGGAACAATCTGCATGTACAAACCTTGCAGCAATTTTATTCAAACAACGACTACTAACGATAATTATTAATAAATTAAATATTTTTAGGATTCATGAGTGTAGTTTATACTGTGAAATTGTTTCAGGCGCCTCTTCCTGGACCTGTATGGTTGGAACCATTTGACGCTGTCGACGAAAAAGTTATATGTCCGCAAGCGGTGATTCGCGCAGATTTAATGCCTGTAAATCCTGTCGTAAAAGAAGATTGTCTCATCGCTAATGTTCATGTGCCAAACACGAAAGAAAAAAACCTTTCAGTAGTAGTATATGTCCATGGAGGAGCTTTCATTGTAGGCTATGGTGAAATATTCAAAGCAACACAGCTCATGAAGACGAAGGATTTCATACTGGTCACATTTAACTACCGCCTTGGTATTCACGGGTTCCTATGTCTGGGCACTGAGGACGCGCCAGGTAATGCAGGCATGAAGGACCAGGTCGCGCTGCTGCGCTGGGTGCAGAAGAACATCGCCAGCTTCGGCGGCAACCCTCATGATGTTACTATTATTGGAAGCAGTGCGGGATCTGCATCAGTAGACCTCCTCATGTTGTCTAAGTCGGCAGAAGGATTATTCCACCGAGTCGTACCTGAAAGCGGGGCAAATCTTGCCGCATTTACTATTCAGCGGGATCCTGTAGAGATTGCTAAAACACATGCCAGAAAGCTGAACTTCACTAACGTTTATGATATCTACGCTTTAGAAAACTTCTACAAGACTGCTTCAATGGAACTGTTGACCTCAGACAATTTTTTCTATAGAACTGATTCCATCTTCATGTTTTCACCGTGTGTAGAGCGTGATACAGGAGACGGAGCATTTCTTACGGAATCACCTCTGAGTATACTTAAGAGTGGCAACTACAGAAAATTGCCTGTGTTGTATGGATTTTCTGAAATGGAAGGTTTGACACGCATTGGTTTCTTTGATATCTGGAAACAAAAGATGAATGAAAAGTTTTCTGATTTCTTGCCAGCTGACTTGAAGTTTGAGTCTGATGAAGAGAGAGAAGAAGTAGCCAGTGAGATCAAGAAGTTTTACTTTGGCGACAAGCCGGTTGGTAATGACAACATTTTGAAATACGTCGATTTCTTTACGGATGTCATATTTGCTTATTCCATGCTTTGGGCTGTGAAGCTACACGTGGAGGCTGGCAACAATCAAATATATTTGTATGAATATTCTTTTGTGGATGAGGATGTTCCCGTGGTGCCTCACACCAATGTACGAGGAGCTGATCATTGTGATCAATCAATAGCTGTATATGACGGGAAAAATTTCACACACTCCGATGAATCAGCCGCAACGCCAGAACTACAAAAGATGAAAAAAGTGATTCGTGAAATTTGGCACAATTTCATTAAAACTGGGTACGTACCATTGACAGACTTTTTAGAATCCACTCTTGTTTTGAGCAATTCATTCCTACGTCTGTATAAACATTACCACAAATCAAAACACTATAAATATAGTATTTCCGTAAAATGTAATACTTTCTGAACGAATTTCAGCAAGCCTGTCCCCGAGGGCTCGCGGCTCCCGACGTGGCCGGCGGCGGGCGCGGACAGGGCGCCGCACATGTCGCTGGGGGAGAAGCTGGAGCTGCGCGGGGTGCTGCTGGAGGAGCGCACGCGCTTCTGGGACGACATCTACCAGAGATACTACCGGGACGCTGTGCCGCCGCCGACACCGCCGCCCAGACCTCGCGTAGAGTTGTAGAACAGTCTCGAAAAGGAACACTTACTTAAATTACTTATTTTCAAAAAATATTTATAAAATAATTTAAATCCGTTCTGTTAATTGTAACTATTTTGTTGTTTTAAGACTCGAATTTCTATTAACTTCAGACCTATGTCAATGAAAATATTAAAATTCCTTCAGCGTGTTAGTAAAATCAGATTAAGTACTTATATAATTTTGCATATTATTTCTGGATTAATGTTATAAAATATTTTAATAAGTCTAAAAGAATGAGATTCTCAATGCTATGCCATCTTTCTCAAATATATTTTTCAACTAAAGTATTTCTGGAAACCTGTTACATGTTTCAGTTTTGTTTTTCTCATAATATATGGTCAATTTATTTACTCTATCCCGGCCAAGTCGGCAGTTAGTACCAAACTAAAAAAATAGATAAACATAACAAAATAGCTTGTCACTCTACAAGAATTAACAAGGAAACTAGACCATACTTCGTACGTACGTACGTACGTATTGTCATTGCTAGTCGGATTAGAATTGTATGTAGCGATGAAGTGGTGGACGTGTGTGGTGTTGATGTGCGCGGCCGCTCTGGCTGACGACGAGTGGCGGGAGGTGAGGACTGCGCAAGGGCCGGTGCGCGGCCGCAAGCACCCCACTGAAGACATATACACCTTCTACAATATACCCTACGCCACCAGACCTACGGGCCAGAATAAGAATATTATTATTTTTGCTGTAGTTGGCAGAGAAAACTGACTTATCGATGAGTCTGTTGCTAGTTTGCTACCCCAGACGGGTTAAATGAAGATGACATTTGGATTTCAGTTCTTTTTGTAAGTTGGTAGGCAAATTTCAATACATATAAGCCCGAATAAGTAGTTAATATAAGTATACCTTTGCCGAGTTACCCCCATCATGTCCATCATGAGGGCAGTTCTAAAACTTCATTGTTGTATAGTGCTATCAGACGACTACTTTGAGTGTCAAGTTTTGTCCTATGAATGCCTAGAACTTTCGATTTCTTAGGGTTCCATAATCTGATCCTGACCTGGGAAATGGACTTAGAAGTATACCCCATCAAACAAAAACAGAATTTTACAAATCGGTTCAGGTGTCTTTAAATAGTCGGTGAACATATAAAACTCCTCCTTTTAAAGAAATCGGTTAAAAATATTTTAAACATCATCTGCCTAGCCTCTTCCCAATTATGTTGGGGCCGGCTTCCAGTCTAACCGGATGCAGCCGAGAACCAGTGTTTTACATAGAGCGACTGCCTATCTTGGGTACCCGGGCAACCCGATGCCCATTGGTAAGACTGGTTGTCAGACTTTCTGGCGTTCTGACTACCCGTAACGACTACCAAAGATGGTCAAATGACAGCCGGGACCCACCAGTTGATTGTGCCTACTGAAACGCGGAAGAACCCGTTATGACAAGATGGTCACCCATCGACGGAACGACTGCGCCAAGCGTTGCTTAACCTTATGTTCGATTGATCCGTGCGGCATTGACTTAGTGGAACATGTAATAGATTTCCAGAAATACCAATTAATTTTAAATTATTATAGTATAGATGTATAATTTGAGAAAAAAACTATCGCATTGAGTATCTCTTTGTTTAAGGTTTTTTGATATATTTAATAAAAAATAATTCAGAAATTATCTAAAAGACAATATCCGTACACTGTCTGATTTCACTAAGGCCCGGTTCCCATCAAAGCGGAAAGGATAAAGACGATAGGAGATATGTTTGAATAAACCAATCCGATTTGGTTATTTCCACAACTCTTCTGCCCTTAGCTTTGGTGTAAATGGATGAAGTGGAGAGGAGGTGTTTCCTTTTTCTATAGCGGCACGGCAGAGCGGAGATGTGTCTATTGTCTAATAGATCGGCCGGGCAGCGTGCGCGCTCACGCACCCCGCATCCCACTGCCTTCGATCTCTTACAGCTTACATCTACGCTACACAAAGCTCACATCTCCTCTCCGCTACACTTCAAAACAAAAAAATAGTTAAAATTGACAGAACGGATAAATTCTTCTATAAATATATTTTTTTGTAAATAATCTAAGTAATGATGTCAATGTTGTGTAAAATGCCCTGTCCGCGCCCGCCGTCGGCCACGTCGGTAGCCGCGAGCCGTCGGGGACGTGCTTGCTAAAATGATTAGAAAAACCGGTCAAGTGCAAGTCGGACTCGCACACGAAGGGTTCCGTTTCATAATCTATGAAAAATAAACGTACTTATTACTTACAATTAGCCAAAACACAAACTTTTCTCGACAATAAAAAATAACTTTGTTTTTCATACAAATATATGAATAACAAAGTTATAATTTGCGGTTACTGAAAAAGTGTCATATCTCAAAAACCACTGACTGTATCTTGTTCAAACCAATTTTGGTTGGTAGTTTTTATTGAGATCTATAACATATATTTTTTTCAGATTTTTCACTTTGGTAGTTTAAGAATTACAGGGGGGGATTTTGGCACTTTGGGAGTGTCTTACTCTAAAATTATTGACTTTAGGAAAAAATGGTTTTAGAAACCTCAGTATAATTTTTTAAGACCTATCCATAGACACCCCACACGTACAGGTTTAATGAAAAAAAATATTTTTAGTTTCAGTTTCATGTATGGGGAACCCCCCCTAATATTATTATTTTTTTATTTTTGTACGAAAATCGTAATGCGGTTAATATAATACATCTACCTACCAAGTTTTAACTGTGTAGTTTTAATAATTTCGGAATAAAGTGGCTGTGACATACGGACGGACGGACAAACAGACAGACAGACAGACAGACAGACATGACGAATCTATAAGGGTTCCGTTTTTTGCCATTCGGCTACGGAACCCTAAAAAGTGGTTTCATGGTAATGTATGTACACATAAATAAATGTAGAAATAAGTTGATCAAATCAAAATAGAAGTAGATTCTACAAAGTCTGTCAATGGTACGTACCCAGTTTTAATAAAATTGTGCCAAATTTCGCGAATCACTTTTTTCATCTTTTTTAATGGGAACAAATATAACGACCACCAAAAAATGTTGTGATACCCTTAGATCTATCACCAAAAAAATTTACTTAACACCAAAAAAATAAAGCCTAAAATTGCAATAGTACTACCTATTTTAGTCACAACTTGACTTTAAATTGTATTCGAACACCAAATATAGTAAATGATCACCAAATCTTAGCGACCAAATTAATGCGCTATTTCTCCCTAAATAAACCACTGTGATTACCATAAAATGTAGGCTTATTACCAAATAAAGTATTATGATGCCATATTTAGTTATGTTTCCAGCTTTAATGACAGAAACGAATTGCTGTAAATCCGACTCCACGCAGTCTTGTCTGCCCTACCCCTAGAGTGCAATTCCAAATCGCGTAGGCGCGGAGGAGCGAGGCGGGCCGCGAGTTGAGGAGCAGGTGGTTGTAACACTCGCCGCCGTGGCTGAGGCTGGCCGGCACCGCCGGCCAGCAAGCCGAAGCTGCGGTGGTGAGTGTTAAACCTATCTGCGACGATAAACTCGCGTGAGACCGCCGGAGCTCCGCAGCGCCGGAGCCGTGACAGAAAACTTCCTGCTGCAAAAAACCTTTTACTCGTTATAACCGGAGAACGGCTGACGCTAGACGAAAAGTGATCAGATCGAAAAGTGTTTATTTTTCATCCCTCTACACGATAGAAACCAAAAAATAATGAAAGTCCTAAACTCCTTGCACACCCTTTGCTACACTCTGACCATATTTTGAAAGAAAATTTATAACTGTGCGGAGCGCAGAGGAATTTATCAAAAATCAGAAGACATGCTGTTACCCGCGGTTCCACCCGCATCCCGAGGGAACTACTTCCCGCACTCGGATAAAAAGTAGCCTATGTTCATTCTCAGGGTCATATCTAGGTCCATACCAAATTTCATCTCAATCGGTTCAGCCGTTTTCCCGTGAAAGCGTAATACGAACGGAGACTACGGCTTCGACGGACGCGTTCGGGTAATCTAAGTACTTTAGTTGGATAGCAAGTGTTATTTTTTGCGTGTCATTTTATATTAAAATGGCGTTCATAATTTGGTATTCATTAACTAGTTTTGGGTTAACAATAATTTTCTTGGAGTTATTTTGCTTAAATAGGCTACTGAAATGTTATTTTTTTGCATATCATTGTATATTAAAATGTCGGTAATAATTTGGTGTTCATTAACTATTTTTGGGTTAAAAATGATTTTCTTGGAGATATTTTACTTAAATAGGACAGTGAGATGTTAAAACTTTGGTGATCATTTTACTTTAAAATGGGGGTACTAGTTTTGGTGATCATTTACTATTTTTGTCTGTTAAAAGTTACTATATTTGGTGGTCCGTTAAACATAAGCCTTTTTTAATTCTGGTGTTGCGGTAGATTCATCGCGGTGCGTAAAAATTTTCCCGTCATATACAGCTATTGTTTGAGCACAATGATTAGCTCCTCGTACATTGGTGTGAGGCACCACGGGAACATCCTTATCCACAAAGGAATATTCGTACAAATATATTTGATTGTTGCCAGCCTCCACGTTCCACGTGCAGCTTCACAGGCCAAAGCATGTGATAAGCAAACATGACATCCGAAAAGAAATCGACGTATTTTAAAATGTTGTCATTACCAACCGGCTTTTCGCCAAAGTAAAACTTCTTAATCTTACTGGCTACTTCTTCTCTCTCTTCATCAGATTCGAACTTTAGGTCAGCTGGTAAGAAATCAGAAAACTTTTCATTCATCTTGTGCTTCCAGATATCAAAGAAACCAATGCGTGTCAAACCTTCCATTTCAGAAAATCCATACAACACAGGCAATTTTCTGTAGTTGCCACTCTTAAGTATACTCAGAGGTGATTCCGTAAGAAATGCTCCGTCTCCTGTATCACGCTCTACACACGGTGAAAACGTGAAGATGGAATCAGTTCTATAGAAAAAATTGTCTGAGGTCAACAGTTCCATTGAAGCAGTCTTGTAGAAGTTTTCTAAAGCGTAGATATCATCAACGTTAGTGAAGTTCAGCTTTCTGGCATGTGTTTTAGCAATCTCTACAGGATCCCGCTGAATAGTAAATGCGGCAAGATTTGCCCCGCTTTCAGGTACGACTCGGTGGAATAATCCTTCTGCCGACTTAGACAACATGAGAAGATCTATATAATAGTAACATCATCAGGGTTGCCGCCGAAGCTGGCGATGTTCTTCTGCACCCAGCGCAGCAGCGCCACCTGGTCCTTCGTGCCTGGATTACCTGGCGCGTCCTCAGTGCCCAGACATAGGAACCCGTGAATACCAAGGTGGTAGTTAAATGTGACCAGTATGAAATCCTTTGTCTTCATGAGGTGTGTTGCTTCATATATCACCATAGCCGACAATAAAAGCCCCTCCATGGACATATACTACGACTGAAAGGTTTTTTTCTTTCGTGTTTGGCACAAATACGCTAGCGATGAGACAATTTTCTTTTACGACAGGATTTTTAGGTACTAATTCTGCCATAATCAACGCCTGCGGACATATAACTTTCTCGTCAACAGCGTCAAATGGTTCCGACCACACGGGTCCAGGGAGAGGCGCCTGAAACAATTTCAAATTGGCTCATGGCACATTTTACCGGCACCGCTCCAACCCGGCAAATAACGTGTCATTTAAATTTGAACATTAAATCGTATGACGTATGATGTATTTCATAACGTCAAAACAAAAAAGGCAACGGCGGGCTGTCAGCGCGCGGTTTCCTATCTAACAACTCACGTTGTTATGAAATATATCATACGACATACAATTTAATGTTCAAATTTAAATGACACGTTATTTGCCGGGTTAGAGCGGTGCCGGTACAATGTGCCATGACCCAAAACTACACCCATAAATTCCTAAGAATATTTATTTGATTTTAGTCGTTAGTACTTGTTATTTTAATCAAATTGCTGCAAGGTTTTTACGTACAGACGACAGCACATCGTTACCACAATCTGTCAAATTTCTGCAATAGATTTTCAACCTTATCACAATGGAGGAAAGTTAATGTTTGGCTGGTAAAATTTGACAGATTCGTTTACGTTGACCTGCTGTTGTCTGTACAATCTTTTATAATAAGTTCAGATGATTATCAGTAGGAATGATAATGAAAACAAGTAATTTGCTATCACTTCTTGTCCTATTTTACCAGAATTAGGAACTTATCCTGACCAGTGGGCGCGGTAGCGTAGGGTATATTGTAGAAGGTGTATATGTCTTCAGTGGGGTGCTTGCGGCCGCGCACCGGCCCTTGCGCAGTCCTCACCTCCCGCCACTCGTCGTCAGCCAGAGCGGCCGCGCACATCAACACCACACACGTCCACCACTTCATCGCTTATCTACTTATTAATCTACCTATTTGTTTTTATTTTACTCTTTAGTCTTTTTTACTATTGGGTCCAAATAAGGCTATCATTACTTTCACTAGGTAAAACTACTATCACTGATAAAACTAAGTAGCTTAAGGGGTAGGTGAGCTTAGGTGTAGGTAAGTAACTCCTATTAATAACTTACAACTTTCTTTGTCGAAACATTGAGGAAGTTCGTGCTAAAGAGAACTTCTAGCGCGAATGCTATGTGTGTAAGATTATGTCTTTTTGTTAGCGTTTCAAGTAAATCGCTTCGGAAATTACACATTTGCTCAACACTTATAACATAAAACATTTTAAATGTGACTTTTACGTTGGTATTCCCTCCCAAATGCTACTTTGAACTTATCCTGATCGTGTAGGCGCGGTGGCATGTTGTAGAAGACTGTAGAAGAAGGCAATTTCTTTTGACAGTTTTGTGTCCTGCAGATAGAGTATAAACCCTCCCCAACTAGGTAGAGTAACCAAGTGGAAACTCCCTTATCAAACTAGTTATTTGCAAACCATTGTGCAACTGCCTACAGGGGCAAAGATGACAAGAATAAAATTGTTAATGATTGCATCTTATCTGATATCTCTTGAGCCAGACAGTGATTTGCCGATGCACAATGACGCTTGTTTTTTAAGTGTGATTACCTGATGATAAGAAAATCACTAACAAGTTTAATTTTGGCTGGAATCTTAAGTATCTAGTCTCAAGGTCGTCTGACAAAACTGTAAAAGGAAACTAGTCATCAGGTAAAGATATATGTTTCGAAAGGCACAAATTTTTGGGTCTCGGCAGCCTTGAACATCATTGGCAGTCGTTTAGAGTAGTCAGAAAGTCCGACAACCAGTCTTGGGTTTCAAGTTACCCTGGTAACTGGGTTGAAGAGGTCAGACAGGCAATAACTCCATATAAAACACGGTTATTTAGCTACAATCTGTTACACTGGAAGCCGAACCCAAAATGAGAAAAGGCTTCATAGCTCAATTAAATCTTTTAATTTTACAGGTCTTTGAGTTATAAACTAGGTATCTCATTGAACTGCCCTCGGTAGGTAGGTGGATCTTAATGTAAAGTTTATTGTGTTTGCACGCCACGGTCTGCATTGCCAACATATCTATCCTACTATCCTAGCGATCTTATCATAACACTCTAAGTTCTTAGTATATTTTCACACAATACTCCATCAGAAATTTCCAGTGTATTGGAGTTCGCAGTGCACTACAGTTTGCAATTTGAATTTCCAATGTCAGATTCTACCCTTATCCGGTTACGGGTAGGTCTATCCGTGACCACGGTCGGTGCAATTCGGCCGAAACGTCGGGAGAAAAAAGGTAACGTAAACCTTTAGAATTTCATCGCGAGTAAGACCCGTTGGTTATCTAAAAGGTGTGTACAAGTCGCGAAAGTTTAAAAACATTGAGTTTATGGCTGTGTGCAGCTCTACTCAGGATATAAATGAACGCACAATAGTTAATACAATTTTATGAACCTTAACTCCCTACAATATTTATACTTTGTCTGGTGCTTTAAAACAAGGCCTTGTCATCGTCATTAAAGCCGGTAACGGTTTTATCACAACTAGTCAGTAACCAGATCTGTTCTTCAACAGGGTTCACCACGGGCAGGTGAGGTTGCCAATTGAGGCAGGTTGATGTTGGTTTGCACTCACACCCCTTTGACACCCAAAACAAGGTTTATAAATAACTAATATTTTGTTAATTATAATTTATTAATATTTATTCAAAGATCTTGTGGTACATATTACAGGATTCCACTGAGAGGATATATTTTTATTCAATTTCCAAGCGTTAATCAACATAGTTATTTTCACTACCGATGTCACCCCCCAGTTGAAAGGTCGTCAATATTCAGTTTTATTCGCTTCCATGACTTATTCTACAACTCCTCGCGTGGTCTTGGCGGTGGCGTCGGCGGAGGCACAGCGTCCCGGTAGTATCTCTGGTAGATGTCGTCCCAGAAGCGCGTGCGCTCCTCCAGCAGCACGCCGCGCAGCTCCAGCTTCTCCCCCAGCGACATGTGCGGCGCCCTGTCCGCGCCCGCCGCCGGCCACGTCGGCAGCCGGGAGCCCTCGGGGACGGGCTTACTGAAATGTACATGTACATTTACGGCCGTTCCCAATAACCTATCTATCTCTGGATTTGCTTACTAAAGATAGAATTTTGACACTAGCCCCATACAAATAATGTGAAGTTCCTATCACTAGTAAGCAAATCCAGAGATAGATAGGTTATTGGGAACGGCCGTTACTTAATAAACTTTATCTTATATTATTTTTAGTCTTATGCTGGAAATATTGTTTGTGGTCAAAGGATCATAATATTTGAACATTAACACAAAAAAATATTCTTTATATATCACGTTTTTTTTTTCATTATGATTTTTAGATAAGTAAATGTTAATATTATGTTTTGTTAAGGAAAATATGAACATTATTCATGAAACCAATTATAAAACAACCAGACACGATATCCTCTAAAAACTGGTTGGCAGTTTTTCGCCAGTGTGATTACTGCTTTTAGTGTGAATAAATGGATTCATACATACCCAGTTTTAATAAAATTGTGCCAAATTTCACGAACAATTTTTTTCATTTTCTTGTGTTCTGGTGTTGCGAGAGATTCATCCGGGATTGTGAAATTCTTCATGTCATATACAGCCACTGACTGTGCACTGTGGTCAGCTCCTCGTACATTGGTGTGAGGTATCACGGGAATATCTTCATCCACAAAAGAATATTCATACAAATATATTTGATTGTTGCCAGCCTCCACGTGCAGCTTCACAGCCCAAAGCATGTGGTACGCAAATGTGACATCCGAAAAGTAATCAACGTATTTCAAAATGTTGTCATTACTGATGGGCTTGTCACCAAAATAAAAACTCTTAATCTTTCTGGCTACCTCTTCTCTTTCTTCATCAGAATCAAACTTTAAGTCGGCTGGTAAAAAATCAGAAAACTTTTCATTCATCTTGTGCTTCCAAAATTCAAATAAATTGACTCGAAACAATCCTTCCATTTCAGCGAACCCATATAATACAGGTAATTTCCTGTAGTTGCCACTCTTTAGTATACTCAGGGGAGATTCAGTCAAGAATGCTCCGTCTCCTGTATCACGTTCCACACACGGCCCAAAGAGGAATGTAGCATCAGCTCTGTCTAAAAAGTTATCTGCGGTCAACAGTTCCATTGAAGCAGTCTTGTAGAAGTTTTCTAAAGCGTAGATATCATCGACGTTAGTGAAGTTCAGCTTTCTGGCATGTGTTTTAGCAATCTCTACAGGATCCCGCTGAATAGTAAATGCGGCAAGATTTGCCCCGCTTTCAGGCACGACTCGGTGGAATAATCCTTCTGCCGACTTAGACAACATGAGAAGGTCTACCGATGCAGATCCCGCACTGCTTCCAATAATAGTAACATCATCAGGGTTGCCGCCGAAGCTGTTAATGTTCTTCTGCACCCAGCGCAGCAGCGCCACCTGGTCCTGCATGCCTGCATTACCTGGCGCGTCCTCAGTACCCAGACATAGAAACCCGTGAATCCCGAGTCGGTAGTTAAATGTGACCAGTATGAAATCATTCGTCTTCATGAGTTGAGTTGCTTTTAAGATTTCACCATAGCCTATTATAAAAGCCCCTCCATGCACATATACTACCACTGAAAGGCTTTTTTCTTTCGTGTTTGGCACATGAACATTAGCTATGAGACAATTTTCTTTAACAACTACATCTTTAGGCATGACATCCATCGGGACCTTTGCCTGCGGACATATAACTTTCTCATCGACAGCGTCAAATGGTTCCAACCATACGGGTCCTGGGAGTGGAGCCTGAAACAATTTTTCAAAATATAAACACTCTTCAAGCATTAAATATTTTAAATTGACATAATTGAACTAAAAAAAAAATTAACCATAGTCTAATATTTATTCGAGGCTGCTGCAATGTCAGCCTGCTGAACTCTGTATTAGACCTGATTACATAGGCTAACACTCTTCTGTGCTTCCAGATATTAGGAACATACCTTAAACTTATCCTGACCAGTGGGCGCGGTAGCGTAGGGTATATTGTAGAAAGTGTATATGTCTTCAGTGGGGTGCTTGCGGCCGCGCACCGGCCCTTGCGCAGTCCTCACCTCCCGCCAGTTACTAACCACGTACGTAGCCAGTTACTAACCACGCCTAACTAAAAAGAAAAAAAAGTACTCCCTAGTCCTGGCTGACGGGTTTGAAACCATGAAGCGGTTGTTGGTAGTTTTATGTGTAGTAGTGTTAAGTAACTGTGATGGTAATGAGTGGCGGCAAGTGCGAACTGCGCAAGGACACGTGCGCGGACGCAGGGACCCCGAGGGTGGTCTTTACGCCTTTTATAATATACCCTACGCTATTGCTCCACAGGGAAAAGAGAGGTTTAAGGTATGTCTTAATTTATTCAAAAACTAGCTTCCACAACCGAACTACTTAGCGCATCTGGTAAATGGGCTATCTAATATTGCAATATTTTTTCAAATCTGATCAATTGTTCCTGAGATTAGGCGTTCAAGTAAATAAACAAACTTTTCAGATTTTTAACATCTACATATTAGAATAGAAGTGTGAAATAATTCACAAAATATTTATCTAATCGATAAGAACCTACACTGAACAATGTTAATGCTCGATGAAAAATAAAATCCCGGACTCAATATTATAGTACTGTTGTGTAAATGTTCTCCAACTAAGCCAAATATACTCGCATCAAGAACGGGTTCACGTCAGTATGTATAATAATCCATGTGGTGGAGATCGGAACTCCTGCCAAACATATTTTCTATGAGTCGGTATTAAACTAAATATAATGAGTAAGTAACTATAAACGCATATTTCAATTTTCAGGCACCTTATCCTCCACCAGTATGGCTACAACCCCTGGACGCTGTAGACAAAGGCATCATTTGTATGCAAAGTCCTTCACCATTCATTGACACCAAGTCCAAAATTATGCAAGAAGACTGTCTTATTGCCAATGTCTATGTCCCCGATACGGAAGATAAAAATCTACCAGTCATAGTGTACATCCATGGTGGGGCGTTCGAAGTAGGATATGGAGACATGGCAAAACCTACAAAATTGGTGAAGACCAAAAAAGTTATAGTAGTCAACTTCAATTATAGACTTGGAGTACATGGGTTCCTGTGCCTGGGATCCAATAACGCTCCTGGCAACGCTGGTCTAAAGGACCAGGTGGCATTACTCCGCTGGGTGAAAAAAAACATCGCTAATTTCGGAGGCAACCCCAATGACGTCACAATAGCTGGTTACAGTGCTGGTTCGGTTTCTGCAGACCTCTTGATGCTTTCCAAATCTGCTGAGGGTCTATTTAACAAAGTGATTCTAGAAAGTGGGGCAAGCGTAGGCTCAATTGCAGTTCAAATGGATCCTCTGGAAAACGCTAAAGCCTACGCAAAATTATTGAACTTTACTGACGTTGATGACTTTCACGCCTTAGAAGAGTTTTATAGAACAGCTCCTTTAGATTCAATACTTTTGAACACATTTTCAAAAAGAAAAGATAGTACCATTTTCTTTCCGCCCTGCATTGAACGCGAAGGAAAAGGAGCATTTCTAGAAGATTCTCCAGTCAACATAATAAAGAACCGTAAATACAAAAAGGTGCCTATTTTGATAGGTAAAAGCAACTTGGAAGGATCATTATTTATACCTAGCTTTGGAAAATGGAAAGAAAACTTGAATCAAAAATTTTCAGATTTCCTCCCAGCTGATTTGCAATTCGAAAATGATGCAGAAAGGGAAGAAATTAGTAAAAGAATTTTATTTCAATGACAAGCCTATAGCTGAAGAAACTATTCTATCGTACCTTGATTACTTTGGTGATATTACTTTTGGTTACCCAACCTTGAACCACATTAAGCTACATGTAGAAGCTGGTCATGATCAAATATACTTGTATGAATATTCCTTTGTGGATGAAAGTACTCCTGAGGTACCGTTCACGAAGGTTCGTCGAGCCGGGCACTGTGCTCAGACTATGGCAGTACTTGATGGAGGTAGCCTTATGGTGCCTGATGAAAGTAATATATCTGAAGAATACAAACAAATAAAAACTTCAATAAGAGAAATGTGGTTCAACTTCGCAGTTAATGGGTAAGTTACCAAATGATTAAATCAAGTTTTACTACTCATATATTTGGTGCAAAAGTTCTGATTATCCCAATCTGATATTATCTAGTTTTATATGAGAGAAAATTACTTTGCTTGTCTTTCCGTTGTTTGGTGTAAGGATTCTTAAGGATAATATAGTTTTTAAAAAGTCACCAAATATTTTGTGTAAAAGCTCTAGTCAGGTGGTTAAAATTTTTATTCAACGTAGTAAATAATATGTTTCAGAAACCCCGTACCGGAAGAATCAAACTTGCCAGCATGGCCTGTAGCTGATGCAAATGGGGCCCCATACATGTCTTTGGGAGATGTTATTGAACTGGGAGGAGTTTACCTAGGAAAACGAGGACAATTCTGGGAAGAATTATACCAGAAATACTATAAAGCGCCGGTGGCTCCACCACAGCCGCCGCCGGAGAAACACACAGAATTGTGAACAAAAAAATCATATGAAACTAATGACGATATTACCACTGGTGTGCGCCATTACTTAGCACAGTAACGGACACAAACGATTCTCCTGGTCTAATCGCTTCAACAAATAGTAAATAATTGCTTGTGAACATTTTAAACTGTCTGCTAAATTACAAACTTTATGCGGAAACTCATTCTGTGAAGTCGCACCGACCGTACATCATAATTGTTCGTGAACAATTGTGGTGGAATATCGTCATACGAATTACATTGTTAAAGATAAAATAAAATGCTAGTAAAACCTATAGATAACTTTGTATATGATTTAGAATTAAGTAACACCACATCTATATGAGTAATCTTGATTTCAGCAAACAAAATCATGACCTATGAATGAAATGTACAGACCTTCGTTTTGATATAACTCCTGAAGTTTCTTCAAAGGCCTCGTAAAATATGAAACTACACAGTTATTGTTCGTCCGTTAATCAGAATCAGAAAGGCCTGAACTTATACTTGTAGTTACTCAGGCATTAGAAACCAACATACAAATCCAAGTAGTACGTGTGTTATTTTTGTGAAAGGTCATGTGATAGAAAGTGCCCATGTCCCTATTAATCCCTTTTCATATGAAGAAGTTGAAGAGGAAGAAGAATAAGGTCAACAGTCCACATTGACTAATGGCTATCTGAGTATAAAGCACGGATTAGGTAAAAATAAAACCCTAATCGACTCACAAAAATGACTTATATATGAAACATTTTATTTATTTAAGTACATACATCCATATGCATGTTTCTTTTTAAGTAAACAAACAACCATAAACTCGTTACAGCTGTAACTGGGGCGGTACTGGTTCCCGATAGTATTTCTCGTAGATATCATTCCAGAACTTTGCTCGCTTCTCCAAGTATGCTCCCTCCAGCTGTACTGGTTCTGTCAGAGACATATACGGACTGCCATCTGCATCTGCTACCGGCCACGCGGGTAAGGACGATCCGTTCAGCACAGGTTTTCTGAAAAAAAAAAACAGTTTGAATTGATGAGTTCAAAATTTGAGGTCTCTTTTCTTATATATGCAAGAAAGATTACTTATGGGAATAATGATGATAAACGTGTGTGAGATATTTTTATAAGGTTGTTTTTAAATGGCATAGAAGCTATTCTTGAACAAGTTTTGCTATTATAAATCACTAACTCTCTCTATTCTGTGACAGTGTCTATTAACATACTGAATACTAGTAATAATATCGCGAGAAGGTCTATAGATTCTATTTACACTTTTTAACTCACCCATGTACAGCAAAGTTGTGCAAGATTCTCCTCATGGTGGCTTTCATTTGTTGGTATTCCACCGACAGTTTACTCTCGTCATCAGTTACAGAAGGAACTCCATCAAAAATGGCGACGGATTGAGCGCAATGGCCAGCACCGCGCACCTTCGTGAAAGGAACATACGGAGTACTCTCATCCACAAAAGAATATTGATATAAATATATTTGATCGTGTCCAGATTCTACAAGTAACTGAACTGTTCTCAAAGTAGGAAAATTAAACATTACGTCACTGAAGTATTCAACATACGATAATATTGTGTCTTCACCTACCGGCTGGTCGCCGAAATAAAATTCTTTCACTTTTTTTGCAATCTCTTCCTTCTGTTCTTCTTTGTCAAATTGCAAGTCAGCTGGTAGGAAGTCCGAAAAGTTTTCGTTCATGGCCATTTCCCACATTTGTAACTTGTTTACTTGAATCAATCCTTCCATATTGGTTGTCCCAATTAAAATGGGAACTTTCCTGTAATTACCACTTTTAATTATATCGTATGGTGAATCATCCAGAACGGTTTCTTCACTAGTGTGGGCTTCAATACATGGTGAATGGAATAGAGAAGAATCTTCTCTTAAGGCACTAAAATACAATGACTCTAGGGGAGTGTTTTTATAAAAGTCTTCTAAGGCGGTCAAATCATCAACATTAGTAAAGTTTAACATTTTGGCCCACATCTTAGCATTTTCGAGTGGATCTAACTGAACTGCAACAGAAGCTACTGCAGCTCCACTTTGCGGGACAACTTTCTTAAAAAGCCCTTCTGCTGACTTTGACAACATCAGCAAAAGGGTTGAAATTGAGCCAGCGCTGCCACCTGTCAGTGTGACGTCATTAGGATTGCCTCCAAAGCTGGCGATGTTCTTCTGCACCCAGCGGAGTAGTGCCACTTGGTCCTTCAGTCCAGCGTTGCCAGGAACATCGTTCGTGCCCAGACACAAGAACCCCTGCACTCCAAGTCGATAATTAAAGGTTACTACAATAACTTTTTTGGTTTTTACTAAGTATTTCGGCGACACCATGGCCCCATATCCAATTTCGAAACCTCCTCCATGTATGCTTACTATTACAGGTAGATCTTTCTCATCAGTATCCGGTACAAATATGTTCGCAATTAGACAATCTTCCTGCATTGTTAAGGACGTTATACCTTTTGTCGGAACCTGCATACAAATGATTCCTTTATCGACGGCTTCCAGTGATTGCACCCACACTGGTCCTGGGAGCGGAGCCTGAAAAAGTATCAATTTTCAAAGTAAGTAGTAGTAATTAAAATACCTCACGTGAGTGAGTTAAATTAAGACAGGTACAATATTCAAGAATTGAGATAAAAAAATTTATCGTTAAATATAAATCATTGCTGAATTGCAAACAAGAAAATGTTTTGTACCTTAAACCGGTCCGTTCCGGTTGGCACGGTCGCGTACGGTATATTATAAAAAGTGTACAGCCCCCCGGCCGGGTCCTTGCGCCCGAGCACATCTCCTTGTGCTATATGAACTTTCCGCCACTCACCCTCATCGCAATTGCTCAAAGCCGCCACTGATAACACTATCAGTATTGAATTTACCACCAAATATATTCCTTTCATAATCACTGTCAGTTTTGCGGAGGCGCTAATGTACTAACACAGACTGGCCTCCAACAAAAAATCAACTACTCTTCTTGTCCCCCACTTCACCGCTTGCCTCCCGCTGTCAGCCTTGAGCAAGGTGACCATTAGGCATTACTCATAATGACATATAAGTATAGTGTAAATCTTATTTATCTCCACCAATATTATAAAGGGGATTTCTTTTATTTGTTTGTGCAAATATAAACGCTAAGTCCGGGACGCAATGGATGTGACCTCATCTTGTCAACCTTTGTGTGCCTTTGATAGGTTTATTTCGTATATCTGTTGTTAATTATATTTACAAAGTACTTATCTATTTTATAATATTTACAAACTTAAAACTAAAAAATTGCGTCAAAAAATTCCTCCTGATCGCTGCCAACCGGGAGTGTACCCAAAAGGCTGGCGGCATTGCCTCGTTGGATGGCAATGCTTAGTCGTTGTGCAAATTCTGTTACTATTAGGAGGCAACCTAGTACCTATTTAGCTAGCTAAATAGAACGATGATATAAGCATCTAAAATGTAGTCCTACTCTCCAGAATTTCGTTCCTCACTTGTATGTATAAAATAACTATGACCAAATGTGTGGAGATCTAGCAGATTGTATGCCATAAGTGTGAAAGATTGACTACGACAAACATAAACTTGATTTTGAAAGATATATAAATAAAACTGATCCAACAAATACTGCTGTCCACCAAATCTCTGCTGTTCTAAAAATCGTAGGCGTTATGCAGACCGGCCTGAATCCAATAAATAAATTGGATAAACATGCAACGGTTCAACATACATCTGAGTACGTTTTGCTGATAATTAATTTAATAGATAGGATAGACTAGAAGGAGAAAAACTAGATAGAACTAGAACACAGTCCACAAAGTTAGGCTGGACTGAAAGCAAGAATTAGGGCAAAATCAAAATCTTTTCACTCAAAGAAGTTTTGAAACATTTTATTTATTTTATGTTTCTTTATAACTGCTTCTTGATATAGTATTTAAAGCTCGAAGTGGTCTAGCGAAGGTAAGGACGGCGGCACCGGAGCCCGATAGTATCTCTCGTAGATATCATTCCAGAATGCTGCTCGCTTCTCCAAGAATGCTCCCTCCAGCTGTAATGTTTGTGTCAGAGACATATACGGACTGCCGTCTGCACTTACTGCTGGCCACTCGGGTAAGGACGATCCATTCAACACAGGCATTCTGAAAAAATGAATTTAATTAATATAAATGGCATTTGAAGATAATTTACTTTCTTTTCAATTTCTATACATACATACAGGGTTACTTGTTATTCGACGTATATCCGAAAGGAGGTGATACAAGGGCCCAAGAGCAACAAGTTAAGCCACTCTTACCACTGAGCGAAGTTCAGTGGTTTCCGAGATATTCGCAATTTTTGGATTATTGGAAATTTTCCTAAAATTCTACATTTAATTACAGATTTCCCGAAAACCGATTATTCAACAGATTCTATTGGAATACATTTTGGAGTGCAATCTATTGGCTACTAGAAATATCAACGAACAATATCGCAATAAGGTCTATAGATGCAACTCACCCATGAACAGCAAAATTGTGCCACATTTCCCTAATAGCGCCTTTCAGTTGTTTGTATTCCACCGACAAATTACTCTCGTCATCGTTTACAAAAGGAACTCCGTCGCTTACTGCAGCAGTTTGGGCACAATGGCCAGCACCGCGCACCTTCGTGAAAGGAACAAACGGAGTGCTCTCATCCACAAAAGAGTATTGATATAAATATATTTGATCATGTCCAGATTCTACGTGTAGCTTAACTGATCTCAAAGTAGGAAAATTGAACATGATGTCACCGAAATATTCAATATAAGATAATATTGTGCCCTCCCCGACTGGCTGGTCGCCGAAATAAAATTCTTTCACTTTTTTTGCTATTTCTTCCTGCTCTTCCTCATTGTCAAATTACAAATCAGCTGGCAGGAAATCTGAAAACTTTTCATTCATAGCAACTTTCCAGGTTTCGATTTTTTTTATTTGAACTAATCCTTCCATATTGCTTGTCCCCATTAAAATAGGCAGTTTTCTGTAATTACCACTTTCAATTATATTGTACGGTGAATCGTCCAGAACACTTTGTTCACTAGTTTGGCCTTCAATACATGGCGAGTGTAACAAAGAAGAATCTGTTCTTGAGTTAAATGAACTAAGCAGCAATGACTCTAGAGGAGTATTTTTATAGAAGTCTTCTAATGCATTCAAATTATCTACATTAGTAAAGTTTAACATTTCGGCGTACGTCTTCGCATTTTCAAGTGAGTCTAATTGAACCGAAAGAGAAGCTACTGCAGCACCACTCTCCGGGATTATTTTATTAAAAAGCCCTTCTGCTGACTTTGACAACATCAACAAATGAGTTGAAATTGATCCGGCGCTACCACCTGTCAGTGTGACGTTATCAGGATTGCCTCCAAAGCTGGCGATGTTCTTCTGCACCCAGCGGAGTAGTGCCACTTGGTCCTTCAGTCCAGCGTTGCCAGGAACATCGTTCGTGCCCAGACATAAGAACCCATGTACTCCAAGTCGATAATTAAAGTTGACTACAATAACTTTTTTAGTTTTTACTAAGTATTTAGATGACATCATGTCCCCGTATCCAATTTCGAAACCTCCTCCATGTATGCTTACTATTACAGGAAGATCTTTCTCTTCAGTGTCCGGGACGAATATGTTGGCAATGAGACAATCCTCCTGCACTGTTTTAGACTTCATGTCTATGAATTCTGTCGGAGCCTGCATACAAATGATTCCTTTATCGACTGCTTCCAGTGGTTGCATCCATACTGGTCCCGGGAGCGGAGCCTGAAACAGTTTCGATTTTCAAAAATGTAAATATAATTCTTCCACTTATGTGAGCTACTTCTAAAATACCTAAAATCAACAATCAAGTATCGACATTCAAACAAAGCATGTAAACAAGGAAAATGTTTATTACCTTAAACCGGTCCGTTCCGGATGGCACGGTCGCGTACGGTATATTATAAAAGGCGAACAGTTCGCCGGCCGGGTCCTTGCGCCCGAGCACATCTCCTTGTGCTAATTGTACTTTTCGCCACTCACCGTCGTCATCGCAACTGCTCAAAACCGCTGATGATAAAACTATCAATATCAGAATCATTACTAAAGGAATCAAGATATGTTGTTTTGAAAATGAGTGTCCGAAAATTTGCGAAGACGCCCAGATACAGACTGGTGTTCTGTAGTGAATCGACCGCCCTTGGTGTCCCGCACTCCACCGCTTGCGTCCCGTACGTCAGCAAGGCAGGCATATAGGTCATTACACTTCATACAACGAAGCCGTAAAAATACTTGATATAGTTCTTCAAGCTTTTGGGTTGCCACCAAACAAGGTAATCATGCTTGAGGAAGTTGATCGGATTTTTCAACTTTCAAATTTAAATCGTTGATATTATGAGTGTTCAGCTGGGAGAGTGTGGTTGATTTGATTTAAACTAAGATTGTTTTATTAAATTTAAGTTTTTTCTTTCAGGAGATGTACTACATTTTATTGCAGATCCTATAACTGGCTGATCGACATTAAAACTTCCCTCCTTAGCTCGAGATATGTACAGAATATGCAACATATTAGATTAGAGATAATGCACATTTCACCGGGTCTTGTCATACAAGTCCCCAATGATTTAATTAGAAAATTAAATAATGCATCAAGTTGGTGTAAATATGTTTTTATAAAAGTCGATCGCAGTAAAATTATTGTTTCATAATCAGTAGATTCTTCTCTCTCTCAAGTCGGTCCTTCATGTCTGAAGATCGTGGTCGTGGTGGGTCAGTCTGGC
>NWSH02000519.1:10533495-10589819 GCA_002382865.2 Heliothis virescens | reverse complement strand
GTACGGCAGTGTTTGCTTTGCGCTCGACTTGGCGGGGGCACTGCCGTGCCCCCAAATACCTAGATGGAACAGACGCTAGCATATCAACTAGGGATTGCAATCCGGTCCGGCGGATCCGGTAATCCGGCGGATCCGGTAATCCGGCGGATCCGGCGTGTTTCTAGACCTACCTGGCACTAACGCACCGGATCCGGTGCCGGATCCGGTAAAACTCTTAATCGCGAAAAATACATTGAAAGAGGTACTTCTAAGTCAAATCCTCAAGAAAAAGAAGGTTATCGGAGAGTCAAAAGTAAAAGGAAACAGATTACATATGAGGAAATACTTAAAAATTATTATTAAGACCTCGTAAGAAATAGAGGGAGAAAAAGGGACAAAATAACAGTTTTCACATGGCTCTAGATGTAGGTGTCTGCCGGTCTGTTGACTGTGTTTATTTTGCCACAGACTTCTAGATCCATGTTAAAAGTTTTATTTTGTTCCTTTCAGTGTTTTGTGAAGTTGGTTTTTTTTTGTAGAGATTTTTATTTTATGCTTTTCAGTTTTTGGGTCTAAAAATATAATATTTTAATACCCACTGTGGCAGTCGTAAGCAATAATTAAGCCATAATCAACTCAATATCAAGTTTTCACTCGATGCTTGCCTGCAATTTTCATGAGTTGCCCTCGATTTCTCAGGGTGTCCATCATCAGATCCTGACCTGACGAATATGGAACCAGTCAAACTTTGACTAAAACCCACCGTGTTCCTTCTGGAGCCCTTTGTGTGCCAAAGCAGCGGTAACTCTTTCGAACAATCCCGCAGCCCCGTCAGGCTCTGGCCCTAGTGGGCCCCGCTGGGGTTTGTTGACCTATTTATTTGAGGAGCGCGTGGATCAACGCGCGCTGCCGAAACGGGAGTGTCGTCTCCTAGGAGACGGAAGGACGATGAGCCACCAGAAAACTCACCGCCCACAGACTATGCTGCGCGGGAGCGTCTCTCGACACCTGGCGGCCGTGTTGTCCACCAAATCCACCGCGGCGGCTGCGAATTCGCAGTCGCTCCGCCCGCCGCTTGCTTCTCTAGCATAACTGCTCCGCAGAAGGAGGCGACGGCATCCCATTCCCTCTCGCCCCTCACCATGGCTTGAACCACGGCTGGGCGCGAGAGTTTGCCGCCGCCAATTGCCGCCACGGGGACAGGCAGGTACNCGCGTGGATCAACGCGCGCTGCCGAAACGGGAGTGTCGTCTCCTAGGAGACGGAAGGACGATGAGCCACCAGAAAACTCACCGCCCACAGACTATGCTGCGCGGGAGCGTCTCTCGACACCTGGCGGCCGTGTTGTCCACCAAATCCACCGCGGCGGCTGCGAATTCGCAGTCGCTCCGCCCGCCGCTTGCTTCTCTAGCATAACTGCTCCGCAGAAGGAGGCGACGGCATCCCATTCCCTCTCGCCCCTCACCGTGGCTTGAATCACGGCTGGGCGCGAGAGTTTGCCGCCCACAATTGCCGCCACGGGGACAGGCATGTACCTCCCGAAGCAACCGTGCCCGGTGAAGACCCGTCATGCCGAAAGTGAGGGCCAAGTACCTACATATACCCTTCAGCATATGTGCTAATCCGGCCGGATCCGGTCGGATCCGGCCGGATTGAAAATGATACCGGATTGCAATCCCTAATATCAACCTACCTCAATCTGTCAATGGACGATGGGCGTTTTGGTACCCCGTCCAACAGTGTTGATTGTAGTACCATTGTTTAGGTCTTGGCAAGGCAAATAATGTTTACTATGGCGACAAGTCACAAATCCTTGTCCAATTTGCGTGACATCGACTAATAGAATGTGCAATGATCACTAAGTCATCAACGTAGATGTAGTTCTTAAATTCAAACTATATCGAATAAAATTCGGTAGAGTAGAAAAGAAACAGGAAAAGGTCCGTTTTAGAATGTTTGCCTACCGACTGTATTAAAAAAGACTGTGGAAACCTTTGCAGCTCATGCACAACTGTGCATATGTATTTGATGAAAGCCTTTCAGTGTTTAAAACCAGTTATGTAAATGTTAATAAGAGTTGAACAGTGAACTGGTGAGTATTGATGATTTCTTTCCAACGACCACATAGCCCCTAGACGCCTAATAACGGGCGATGGATTTCTGTCAGCACATCAGATTATCAGATCTTATAATAAGTCCCACTCAACAATATGACTTAGTATCGACCACTTCCGTGAACCGTGCGCGCTGCCGTGTTCTGTACAAAAAAAAATGAAAATTAATATTATAATGGCCTCCAGTACAATACGTTGGTATGGCAATAACAGTCAGACATCGAGTTTCCCAAAAATGGTATAACATTTCACCGGTAAGTTAATAGTTACATAATCATAATAATAGTTTTAGTTGCAATACTATTTCTCGGAGTTCATCTTATATTGGCCTCCGCTCGTGTTTTCATATTTGCGTCTCTTTCTCATGAACGTAATTTCTTCACTATCTCTTTTCTTCTACGATTTCATTAATCACAGTTGTGTTGTATCAAATGATGACTAAATCTGTTATCGATAAAACGATAACCCGACATCCTGTTTATACGTATATGTTTGATGATCTTTTTACCTGACTGACTCAGCCCCTAAGATGACCCACAGATCGCGCGATGCAAAGTACCCTACTTTGCATCGTGCGTTTATCAGTCTATGTAGGTATTATGTCTGTTCCTATGTGACGTTGTCGAGATCAAAAGTGATGATTTTGATGGACTTTTCAATTAATAACAGAATTGTAGAATTNCCATTAATCACAGTTGTGTTGTATCAAATGATGACTAAATCTGTTATCGATAAAACGATAACCCGACATCCTGTTTATACGTATATGTTTGATGATCTTTTTACCTGACTGACTCAGCCCCTAAGATGACCCACAGATCGCGCGATGCAAAGTACCCTACTTTGCATCGTGCGTTTATCAGTCTATGTAGGTATTATGTCTGTTCCTATGTGACGTTGTCGAGATCAAAAGTGATGATTTTGATGGACTTTTCAATTAATAACAGAATTGTAGAATTGTTTTAATATGATTTGGTTTTATTTGATTACATTAAGTACAAGTAAACATAATATTGTAAAATTGTCTTAAAAATATCGATACTTTGACATTTGGTTTTAAACCTGTCTCATTCTTAACTTTTGAAAGGGCCAATCAGAAACCAGCACCCCCCTCATTCCTACCTCAGCTTGTTGACAGAAATAACTTGTTGAAACAGATCAAGGATTAGGTGTCTATAGGCTATGTGGTCGTTGTTTCTTTCAAAAAAAAAAACAGAAGTATATAATGATGTGTACGTTTTAACTATTGTCAAATCGGTTGATGATGATGTGTCTGTACTTAGACTCCATGGTCTATTAAAAACCTATAGATTATAATAACGTGTATATTAAAGATTAAAAGATGTCTATTAACCGAGTTTAAAGTGATTATACTGCCGACATATCCCTTATAATTTATTTGTGTATTTAGATGACATGCTGATTTTTTGTCGAATCAATTTAAATGATTACTCGGATCGGACAACTAATTGAGACAAGCCCCATCGTTTTAATGATTCTTCACGTAAATACGTTTCTAATGATGTATCACACATTACTATTGGAGGTGGTACCAAATCCCATACAACTTGCCCATTGTCCAAACTGCAGTAGATTTTCAACCTCATCGCAGTAGTGTAAGGTTAATGTTAAATTGGTAAAAGTTAAGTTCGTTACAGATTCGGGTGGTTTATCGCTGGTGTTTGTACGACGCTTGGATAGAGCCAGGGTTGTCAAAGGTTGTAGCAAATGCTCTTAGAGCAGCTCATTGTTAAAGCATTGATGGTCAAGTGCGAGGTGATTAGATCGAATACGTTGTCTCTACGTGCATCAGTAACATTAACATATCTAATTAAATATACTTATCTTATTGCCCGATAATCCTAGAAGTCTGATAACTGAACCTGTTTGTTTTGCCAATACAGAGTCTAAGTGTTTCAAAGCTTCATAAAATTATCCATCTTTATACTTATCTTAAGGGTAAGTAGAATTCAGAAAAGGATGTCAGGTTGGTTGCACTATTTATAAGTCTAGAACAGCTGAACAGATTTAGGTCAAAATCGGTATGTAGATAGCTTAACCAGGAGACGGACATAGGAAGGACTGTCCAGGTACAGAAAGTAGTTTCATCGGAATACAGGTGAAACCACAGGCGGAAGATAGTTATAAATAAAACTAACCATTTCCGATTCATACGACAAATATTTTGTTTTTCTATTTTATCACAGATACCGATAACACTAATACGATTGGGAAAACGTGCGGAACTTATCTGATAACAGATTTATGGCTTGTCATTTTTAATGGCGTGGCTTAAATATTGATCGAGATAAAATAAGCTTAATTATCTTAATTCCTAAATATAATAATATAACTTAATAGAATAATTATTAACAAAACTTTTGAGATCTTTATGGTGACAGCGCTGTCGGTCTGATGGGGAGTAGGTATGATAGGACCTCCGTAGTATTCGTTGTAGATAGTGTCCCAGAAGGCTGCTCGATCCTCCAGAATGTTGTCTTTGAGCTCTATGACCGAGGCCAGGTGCATGTGTGGAGACCTCTGCGCGGTCGTAGGCAGCCATCTTGGTAAACTTGCGTTATTTGAAAATGGAGTGCTAAAACAAATGATGATATCATTTATTATGGGCGTGTGAACGTGTCTGTCATTTTTTTAAAAGCGAAATTGTTTTTAAATATTTACCCAGTCAAAATAAAATTGAGTGTATATTCCCTCAAAGTTCGTACCATAGCCTGGAATTCTTGACTTCTGCCAGTATAATCATTGTCTCGCACTACTCTAGATTGTTGGCAGTGTGTAGCTCCACGTACTTCTGTATATGGGAAATTTGGCGTATCATCATCCACAAACGAATACTCAAAAAGATATATAGTGTCACCCAGGGACTCCACACGAGCTGTTAGAGACCTCAACATTGGGTACGCAAATAAAACATCAGTAAAGTAAAGCAAATATTCTAACATAGTCTCTTCACCCACGGGCCTGTCTTTGAAATAAAATTGTTTCACTTTCTGAGCTATCTTTTCTTTTTCTTCATCGCTTTCAAAATGTAATTCAATTGGCAAAAAATCTGAAAATTTCTCGTTCATCCGGTCTTTCCAAGTGTCAAAGTAAGGGAGTCTCATAGCACCTTCCATATTTGTAAAACCATACATCAAAGGTACTTTATTATAGCGGCCCTGTTTAATAATATTCATGGGACCATCCGTAATGACCCTCTCCTGACCGATATCTCGTTCCACACATGGAGAGAACCGAATACCGACGTCCTCATTATCTACTATTGCGTATAATTCTGAAACTAAAAGTTCAAATGATGCCGTTTTATAGAATTCTTCTAGGCTGTTCAAGTCATCAACGTTAGTGAAGTTCAGTACTTTTGCAAAATCTTTGGCATTTTGAATAGGATTAATCTGTACACCAGTAGCTCCAGTACTAATGCCACTCTCCATTATAACCTTTTGAAACAATCCTCGTGTAAGACAAGAAAGAGTTAGGAAGTCCACGGATCCAGACCCAGCACTGCAGGCCGCTAGCGTGACATCGGCAGGATTACCTCCGAAGCTGGCGATGTTTCTGTTCACCCATCGGAGTAATGCTACCTGGTCTTTAAGTCCAGCATTGCCTGGAGCTCCTTCAGTGCCCAGACATAGAAAGCCATGCACGCCGAGTCTGTAGTTAAATGACACAGCAATTAACTTATTCGTACGAACTAAGTCTCTGTATTGGTCAGACAATCCGTGACCACGCTGATAAGCTCCTCCGTGGACAAACACTAAGACAGGTAGATTGGTCGCATCTGTATCAGGGGTGAACACGTTGGCCACGAGGCAGTCCTCTCTTGTGTCCCCTTGTATTATGCCTTGAGGACATCGAATATCCCTATTTACAGCATCGAACGTTGATAAAAATAGTGGAGGGGGAAGGGGAGCCTGAAAGAGAGAAAAGGAAAACTTAATAATAAAAATAGTTAAAGAAAATCCTTGTTTTGGGTATCGACATTAGCAAACCATAAGGCTAATCACTGCAGGTTTAAAGTAAGAAGTAAATATTGCTTTAGAATTACGTCATAATTTATGTATATCAATATGATTGATTGTTCTGTTTGCTATCGTTAATCCTTCAATTTTGTATTATTTTAGTATTGAATTGACGTAATCAAATGCATGCCCAGCCCAGATAAGAAAGGTAAACAGTATGAGTAGGCAAAATTAATAGAAAAATCACATGCACGCTCTTATCCCCCCTTTTTTCAAGTCAACCTCACAAGTAGATATATACATTATAATTATATTGTCCCAGAATGATTTTGCCTTATCTTGAAGACGTAATGCGAATTTTCACTCTCAAGTTTTTTTCTTCACATTACCTTAAATCTATCGGTTCCTGTAGGCACAGTGGCGTATGGGATATTATAGAACACGTAGAGACCACCGCCAGGGTCCATGCGCCCACGCACGGGGCCCTGATCTATAGTCACAATTCGTGAACTCCCTTCGCTGTGCACAAGTACCGCAAAAACATAAATTACCAACGCGACACACTTCCACATCTCGATCAAATTATCTGTCAAATAATGTTATTTGCAAAATTTTAATATATACTCCTACCTACTCAACTATGTGCGTATCAAAATGACAGATAATAACTAAAAATAACATTGTGTTTTAGAGATCTGTAAAACAAAAGATTATAAAAATAACATACTCTAGGTAAAAGGCCTAAGCCCTGAAGTGGCCAGTTGGGACAAAAAAAAAGATGATGATTTTGTGGAACTAAAATGTTGTCAGTTCCAATTTAAACTAGCTAAACACACTGTAACTACCTATTTGTAAAGTTCTAATCATCGTCCACAATGTAAGCTGGCTTAACTTGACTGAAGTTATTTTAAATTAACGCTTAAATTAGCTTTTCTCTTTGGGAAATCTACAACTCTCTTAACCATACCGAAGATAATTCCATACATGATATAAATATTACCTGCACCACGACACGCACGTCAGTTTAATAATAAATAAGCTTTGAGTTTTTAAAGAACGTTGCAAGAAAATATATACCTACGGAACACAAATATTTATCTATCATAATATTGTATATCTATCGGTGCATCCACCGGGGGGGATGAGATAACTTAAACCTAAGTACTCAACTCACGTGCTTGTCGAATTTAAAAATATTTATTACTATGTTTACGTAGATACTTATCGGACTGGATATGTCCTAAGTAATCCAGCTCTTTTATTACTTAATTGACTTCATTACTTGAAAACACCTAGATATTTTTAATATTGTTTACGCCTCATAACCAATTGTAGGTAAAACTGCACCATTCTGAAATAGAATTCATAAATTCTGAAATTACTCGTACGCCGCAGCATCAGCCTCGGTGTTATGAAGATATAATACTGCAGTTTTTCGCCGAAAACTCAGATTTATTGCAAGAAATGGCATGAGAATAGACCACTAAAGCACTCTATGACACTTCGCCTAGTGGGGTTGGCAATAAACTGAACTTGAGAATTCTTTTAAAATGCATTCAGTGTTAAAAGTGGATTTTAGAATTTGAAAATTTGTGTCTCAAGAATGCGGACTATATACAAGCAGGTGGTTTTACTATTCTTCATAGCGGGCTTTATGATAGCCAAAAAGGTCCTATATAAGTATACCTACATTAAAATTAACAACTGGCATGACACGCGTGTTAAAATCAATCTAACCCTTGGGGAAAACCGGCGTGTAAGTAATGGTAAGCACCTAGGTATATAACTTTAACTTTTACTCTGAAAACCAAAAATACTTTCAAAAATAACGATTCCCTGTAGATTATCTCAGCAAATTGTTTTCTAACTGAATTGAATAAAGCCTACGTTTTCACAGACCTAAAAAAGTTCAAATTTTAACAAAAAACCAATTTAGAATAAACTACCAGACAAAAACTCAATAAAAAACAATTTCAATAAACATGTGAATAACAAAACTAAACCCGCGAATAATGACTGTCGAATTCCCACAAGGGATTGCAAAAAATAAAGCGTTCTTCTAAACAACGATTTAGTTAAAGAAGTTATTCGCAGTGAGTGAAACTCTGGCAATAGTCAAACTTGAATCAACTTTGGGAATCAAATGTAGAAACATTTGCGTGGCGTTAGTGAATCGTAAAACGTATGGCCCAATGTATGCTTGCCAACTGTTTTAAACAATATTATACTGTTTTTCACCAAATTATACTGTTTATTTTACACCAAATTATAAAAAATACTTACTGTTCAGTTACAGCATTAGAATACAAACACAGCTCTAAAAATATGTGTTTAAAAGAATAAATAAATAAAATACTCTTTACTTTTCTAACATACTTTTTAACATTCTTCTTAGACCTGAATATACTTTATTTCTTGTAGAAAATGTTGGCAACCCTGAGCCCACTGCATGCGTAGCTATTTGTCGAAAATCGGCTCCCTTACACTCTTGAGACTCGAAGTTAATTGTGTATACAGATCCAGGATGGTACATTTTATTGCTGAATCAAAGGGTTAGCAAGCTCCTACCACGAGTTTATGATGGCGAGTAAATAGAAAATTTCGCTCAATTTAAGTATGTTGCTTTAACTATTCATTTTATTTAGCTGGCAATTAAGGCAAAAAAAATGGGTTCTATTCCAAGGACTGGCCACATAAATACTTTATGTTCTATTATTTTCGTAAAGAAAACTGAAAACTTTGTTTAACTGTTAAAACAGCCAAGAGCATTTTCCTCTCGGTACCTACATACCGTTAAGTACTAGGTAAGAATTGCATGCAACAACATTTTGTATTTTGAAAATAACAAAGAAGACTACCAAACTACGGGTCGCTTTAAAACTTGGAGAATTTTGACATAGTTCCATGAAAACAAGTTCGTAGCAAAATGGTAGGAGCACCGATACTTCTAGAGAGTTGCGGGCCGAGTTCGTTTGCCAGCGAACCTCGGGCGAACAACTTAGAGTTTGGATCCGAAAAGCGTCCCGGGATTACGGGAACAGGGAAACTTAGATCAGATCCTGTAATATACGACCAAACTAGCCGCTATGGAATCTTCTCAAATAAATATCTTTATTACCTACTTAAACGTGGTTCTATGAAAGAATTCAAATAATAAAATCTTAATTCGATAATAACTGGCAATTTTGATAAATTAATGCATAATTTCCGTTCCGATCGATCTGTAGATAAGTAGGAAGTCAATGTGTCAAACAATTTCAGATAGTCGGGTAAAAAAATGGATATGACTTATCAATAAATAAATAAATAGAACACATTCAGAATACAAAGACAAAGAAAAGTATTGTAATACAACATTTAAAAGTATAATTTCATTATTCTCATTTCAGTAAAATAATGGAATTTCCACGTGAAAAACCTCATTGATTGGGGTCCAGGCGTGGAGTCCGTTCCAGGCCGTCCCGCCCGCAACCCTGCAAGTGACCGTCGCTTTTTCCAATTTTCCGCGTGTCCGGTGCATTCATCACGGGTTTCATCGCTGTACCAATAAGAGATTGACGTAATAAACGAGCTTTGAAACAATGCCCGTTGTTTTCGACACAGAAAAGTGCTTTTTGGTATTCGATTAGTTTTCGGGCCTGAATTGTCTGATCCAATTCATGTGCTTTTACTAGTTCGATTTTTTAAATAAAAGAATTTAACTTATAGGTAGGTACAGTACCTATTTGCATTGAAAATTATATCTCTTGTCGATCCGCTGTGTATTATTTCAGTTCGAGTATTTTTTTACGAAGCTCAATTAAGTTTTTCTCTACAAGATTAGCTGTGTATTTAACATGAATGAAACCTTCATTGTAGATGGGTAATGGGCTGGTCTTTGTGCCCATGCATGTCGGAATCTCAGGTGGCCTAATTGTGAGATTAGGGACAAAGTGTGTACTCACGTGGCAAAGGTTGCCGTCGGCTATCGCCACGGACTATCGCACAAATGGCACACATCGACTCATTAGACATGAATAATTAGAATGGTGCTATGAGCTTCAGTTTGCAGCACATTGATTTCTAATATATCAAATGAGCAGATAAACAGTAGTCCTTATTGGAAGAGAAATTTCATGTATCGTCGATTCGTTAACGTCGTCACAGACTAAAAACTTTCTATGTATGTAAGTACAGACAACAAGTTACCACAATCTGTCAAATTTCTGCAATAGATTTTCAACCTTATCGCAATGGAGGTACGTTAATATTTGATTGGTAAAACTTGACAGTTGACCTGCTGTCGTCTTTACCCTATCTTGGACACCAAAGACTGAGTAAAGGTGAAGGAAACCATTTTGAGGGAACCTGGGCCTAAATATTAGTTAATCTATTTAATTTGTATTGTTAATATTATTAAGTTGTACTGCTATTGCATTGGGCATGTCCTGTTATGATAGCTTGCTGTAAATAAATAAATAAAAAAATTAAAAAAAAACTCGTATCTACAAAATGTTGACTAGCCGCTCGCGCTAACGGGCTATCGCCAAGCTCGTATTCGCTGCTTGATTTGAAATAACTCAAATCAAATCCTCATCTCATCTCTTATCATCGCCTAGGTTTTAAGAATATAATTGAGTTCATAGTTACATATAAATTTCAAATGCACAATAATCTATATGTTATAGCGATCACTCGAAGTGATTCATTTCTAAGCGCTTATCTTCCGCTAAATATTTTATTGTCTGCCGTCACAAACCGATAATTCTATTAATTAATAATTTATTGAATGGTCAGTTTACTGATGATAATAATGCTAATCGCCGATGCCGATGATAATAAGTTCTACATACAATTACCTACGATTGTGCAACAATCAGAGTTTTATCACCTCATTATGTTGTTCTTTAAATAACCTAATGAGTTCTTAATTACCTATATTTTTGCAGATATTCGATTAAGTAGGTAGATAGTGGCAGTCGCAGCAGTTCCTGTATTTACGTAAGTACCTACATATTTGGAGTCACAACTTGATAAAGATGACTATCTGTTCTAATTCTTGATATTGATATTGTCTTGTCTGATCAACCTTTTAAATGTCCAAGAACCGCCGAAATACCTAAACAATATATCGAAATCTCGCAAAAGTATCTACTTAGTTACTACCACAGGTTAAAACTTAGGTAGGGTTTTCGGAATCAATTCACTATTTTAAAATGTCATGTCTGCCAGCCTTTAAATGAAAAGTTAATAAAAATGCTACTTTCGACTAATTACTTACACAAAAACCTTAAAATATTTCCTAATGGCTTCCGTCACGGAAATATTTCAGCGCCTACTTGATACATGGAGCAGCGATTACCATAAATGCTAATAAAGTGAATGCACGCTGCTCTTGCGATGAAAAAGGGAGCATGAAATGTTTTCACATTCCATTTAGGCATTTTCGTACGGGCCTGTGACAGCTGTACGCGTCTGTACATAGGCACAAAAGCACAACGTATTCGGTGCAAAGCCGGAGGGATGATGTAAAAAGTGCATCAATTCCCTCATACCACAGCATTGCACGCCTGCTTGATATTGCATTTTCGGTTTGCGATGGTTTTGCTAAAATGTGGGCAGTGCATTAACGTTAGTAGCAATTCCTACATGCGTCGCGGCTAGGATTGCCTTTCGGATTCGGAACTTTCTGACTATTAGGTACTTAGTTCCCACTGAACATAAGCCAATAAATAGCGTTGTGATGGCTAAGTAAAATAAATGGAAGTACCTAGTTTTACTGAAAAATATAACGCCTTCTTCAAGAATATCGACCTTTCGAAATTAAATTAAATAAAATACATATACTTAATGGCAAGTTTTTCTCTGGCACCGAGGTGATCTAAAACAAATTGTCAGAATGTTATCGTACGTCCACCTTATTGTATGCATGTAACGTTTATTATTCTATAACAATGGTGACCCTCGGTTCGGCGGAATTCTCCGGCATTATCGCGATATCCCATGCCATTGTTTACTTTAAATCGACTTCGATACAATAGCTGAGCAATATTCAGAATGGAAGTGGGTTTCCTGAATGAAATATGAAATTTGGTTGGGCATATGTCTACATCTATACTATACTAATATAACAAAGAACAAACATTTTTTTGTTTCTACCCTGAAGGCTCCGAAAAAACAGAACCGATCTTTTATTTTTCCCCGAGTAACATAAGACTATTTTATTCGGGTAACTGCCGCACTCAGAGACGTCAATTAAGCTAATCATTACTTATCTTAAGTATAGAAAGACTTTATGGATATTGACATAAGTGTCAATTTTTTTTTTAAGTAATCATTAAAATTTAATTGACGTCTCTGAGTGCGGCAGTAAGAGAAGTTCCCCCGGGAAACCGCGGGAAATTTGTAATAAAGGCATTTTTTGGAAGTTTTAAAATGTCTTTGTCTTCGCTTGTAATATACAATGTTGATAGCTCATATCCAGCTCTCATAAAAGTCAATGATTGCCTGTGGATGCTGCGTCGAATTAGCATATTATTATCACGTTGAATATGACTTTCAAGTTTCACGACGCTTCCTTGATACTTACGTACATACTAAGGCTACTTAGGTTGTAGTTTCTACGGTAGAAATTCTAACATATAATACACTAGCTTCTGCGAGCGGTTTCACCCGCGTCCCGTGGGAACTACTCGGCGCACCCGAATAGAAAGTAGCCTTCCTCGATAAATGGGCTATCAAACACTGAAATAACTTTTCAAATCGGACCAGTAGTTCCTGAGATTAGCGCGTTCAAACAAACAAACTCTTCAGCTTTATAATATTAGTAGGTATAGATATGTGTAAGTCCTACACAGAAATTAACATTGTCCCAGCGGTCCTCTAGGGCCAGAGCCTGCCGGGGTTGCGGGATTGTTCGAAAGAGTTACCGCGACCCTGGTACACAAAGGGCTCAAGAAGGAACATGGTGGGTTTTAGTCCGTAAAAGACTGACACTGCCTCACGCTGTCACCCACAGCGGGAGGGGGTCATCTGATGATTTCCCATTGACAAAAAAAGTTACATTGTTACCTGTAAAATACATTAATGAACATTGTATATTTCTCACGTCAGAATCTAAGAAACCTTATAGGTACTATTGTAGTATATGTCGTATATCTGTCACCGGAAAATAACAAGATCCGTAAGTTTATAAATTTCCTAGGAAATTGATAAACTTTCGTAAGATTCTAAACTAGAGATAAATTTTATTATTTTACGTCATAGACATACTAAACCCAAGATTCACAGTCTCGAATAAAAGTAACGCTCAAAAGTGTCCCCAGCACTGTTTCTATCTCTTTCTATACGGTACAAGCATATGTTATTGCAAGTTCAACTTTACGCGAATTGCTTAAGGTCGTTATTACAACGCAGTGCCTAAAGCAATAAAATTTTACGACCGAATGTGGTCGGCTAGGACAAGGCATTGAGTGGAGACGAATATGACTTTATTTTTTTCATTATTAGTTCGTATTTTAAGTTTGTAGAAAATGTGTTTTAAACACATACATATACTTTTATTTTTGCATAAACATGTTTTTGGGCAGCCTATGGATATATAAAAAAACAAATAGTAACTGTTATAATTCTTTATTTCAATATTTGGTTCAAAACGGTACCTAATGATTGATGAATGGTATTTATTTGGCAGGCTAAAGACAACAAATTTTGTTTAAATTAAAATACAACAAAATTAAGTGTCCATAGCAAATATAAAAATCCTGCTATGAAGTTACAATTTTAATACGACGAAGATCGCAGCTCTGATAATATAATTTTAAACGTCAAACAACAAACAATATTAATAATACTTTTATAACATTCTGAGAATACTGCCACCTGACCCACACTTTATATAATGTACAGACAACAGCAGGTCAACGTACACGACCCGTCAAATTTTACCAATCGATTATCGGATTAACCTTCCGCTATTGTGATAAGGTTGAAAATCTATTGCAGAATTTTGACAGATTGTGGTAACTTGATGTGCTGTTGTCTGTACGTAACGTAAATATAATTAATCAAATCAAAACCTACACTCAAAAAACTTATATATTATTTTACAAATTTATTAACAAAAAAAAATAACACAAATAAAAAAAATCGACTCCACTAATATTAGAACAGGGTCGTTTTATAATGCGACGGAAATAAGAAGGTCATTGTAATGCGTCGTTCTAACACTGAACAAGCGGCCATTGAAGTTGGCCGTATTATTCTGTGAGCGTTGTATTAAGTTTTTGGAAAAATAAATCAAAATCAAATAATGCTTGCTATAATTAGTCATAAAAACGACAAAAACTAATCAATTAACCATTGTACTTACCGAAAATACGATATCCCATCCTTTTTTAATCTTCTCGACGTGATATTTTAACAATTTCTCAAAGAACACTTCGGCATTTTTGACGACTGCTTACAGACGCGAGCGACGCAAGACTATTTGAAATGAGCGCACAATTTAGAATGTTGCGCTCATTTTGTGCGGACGTTTTTTGCACGTTGAGTGTTTATCTTGGATTTAGTATGTCGATGTTTAACGTTCACATTTTCGTAAATTGATAAACTTACTGAAGTTACTCGTAAAATAATAAGTAAGCACTACGCATGATCTGATTGGTTGACTGTCACGTGTCACTTCTCCTTCCACACGGCCGCCATTGAAGTCTATGGACACAAGCAGTGCCATTAGGAGCATTGACCAATCAGAGAGCAGTGTGTTATTTTACGTATTTCAAAGATGCGTATATTTAAAAGGGCTTCTGTGATTTGTCGAACCATTTAGAATCTTACGAAAAGATATCCGTTAGTTTATAAATTTACCGTGTGACGTCGGAAATTGATAAATTTACGAAAATAAGGACGTAAAATAATACAATTTATCTCCCGTTTAGAATCCTACGGAAGTTTATAAATTTCCTAGGAAATTTATAAATATACGGATCTTGTTATTTTCCGGTGACATATATATACTTCTATACCTAATATTATAAAGAGGAAAACTTTGTTTGTTTGTTTGTTTGGTTGTAATGAATAGGCTCAAAAACTACTGGACCGATTTTAAAAATTCTTTCACCATTCGAAAGCTACATTATCCACGAGTGACATAGGCTATATTTTATCCGGGTACGGACAGTAATTCCCACGGGATGCGAGTGAAACCGCGGGAAAACGGCTAGTTAGTTATAAAGTTTATTAATAAGGATCTTTAAAAATGTAATCATTCTTTGAGAATATATTCTCAAAGAATGATTACATTTATAGATCCTATACTGAAAATCATAATAAAAGTGTCCCCACGGACTTACCGTAGATAATATTTCAATAAATTAAAAGACATTCAATTTTGGCATTCAAATTTTATTCTTGCTTTCTTATCACAATGTTATAATAAATAAACATTCACACTTGTTCTTATAATTTGTATATTATACATACAGCGTAGTGTTATAGAATAAAATTAATATACAGATTAGAAAATATTTAGTACCTAAGAGCTAGTTCCCGCGGCCTCACTCGTTTTTGGGAACAACTTCTGCACCAGGATAGAATCTATGTACTACATAGGTTGCGTATAATGTTTGATTTCTATAACCTATCTATTCTTTGATTTACGATTAGAGATTGAAATTTGAGATAATTTAAATTATGTACTATTATTAACGATCAGTCTGGCGTCATTCCATTACATCAGTCTGGACAGAATGATTGGAGAATTATCCTGTAACCGGTTGATTGACGGACTGATGGTCCAGAATGTACCGTGTTTTTCGTCCGTCATTCTGGCATCAGTCACAGACTGACGAAAGACGGACGGGCAAAAAACACGGTACATTTTACGGTACGGTACCAGACTGATCGTGTAACCAGGTGACTGACGGACTAATGGTCCAAAATGTACCGTGTTTTTTGCCCGTCAGTCTTTCGTCAGTGTGTGACTGATGCCAGAATGACGCCAGACTGATCGTGTAACGCTTGTCAGAGATTGAATTCTGACATAAGCTCTATATATCAATTTCAATCTCTAACCGAAAAAACAAAGGATTGATAGCTTATAGAAATCGGCCATTAGCTCATTTCAAATAAAAGGCTTCGGCAGTTTACATATCAAACAGAGAAAATTGCCTTCTCAAATCATTATACGTAAGTATTGAGAGCCGTTTAGAGATATTTATCACATACAGTAAAACCTCTTTTGTGGTAATAGGGTACCTAGCCTGAAATGTTAACTATAATAGTTTATGTGAGTTTGTTAAGTGCAAACGTATCTTTTAATGTCAGATTATATACATAGACTTAGATTAAATATATACAATTTATTTAAGTAGAAACGATAAACTGATCCCTACATTGGTACTGATTTTGAAGAATTCACCTCTTTTCTACATTAGTTACTATTAATAATAGACAGCAATATTTTATGGGAAAGTCGAATAGACTCATTTGATTTCTATATTTTAAAACCTCAGTAGTAGCACTAAGGATGAGTTTCAGAGGTTCCGAATAATGTTCTAGATAGATCTAACAGATAATGACAAAGAAATGTTTTTAATTTTGACTATTTTTCTATGACATTATCTGTCAGATAACTATCTGTAACCTGTGAAATTGGCTGTAAATAGTCATAATATGCTCATCATAATGAACCCAGACGTGATATGAATAAAATTCGCAATTCATTCATACAACCGCTTTTCAAACAAATCGAATAAATAAACACCTAACTTTAATGTGCATACACGCTGTTTGCAATAAAAAAAATGTACTAGATGATTTTACTATTTTAGTTTTGGTTGGTTGTTTTTATTTTAAACTATTATTTTCGACTGACATTTCTATTTCACCGTATTTTTTTAAAAAGGTCCACGACAAATTGACTAAGGCTGGATCGAGCAACCAACCTTAGATGTTGTTTTCAATTCTCAGTCGGCTGTGTGCAGTGTAAAATTATTTTGATTTCATTGCATAGTTCTAAACAGTGGTATGCCATTGCCAATTCAACTCAATAACTAATAAATTAATTTTGTTAAGGAGATCATACATGTATTTATTAGGAATGTGTTAGTAAGTTTGCAACACTTTTATTTTAATCCATTGTTGCCACTGATATGAACTTGAAAACTATCTTTACTTAGTGGTTTTTCTTTTTAAATTCTTCATTTTTGAAGATATACTCACTGCGGAAATCAATATTCTGTCTATCGCTGGATTTGCTTACTGGTGATAGGATTTTGACATTAGCCCCATACAAGTAATGTCAAATTTCTATCTCTGGTAAGCAAATCCAGAGTTAGATANTTGATTTACGATTAGAGATTGAAATTTGAGATAATTTAAATTATGTACTATTATTAACGATCAGTCTGGCGTCATTCCATTACATCAGTCTGGACAGAATGATTGGAGAATTATCCTGTAACCGGTTGATTGACGGACTGATGGTCCAGAATGTACCGTGTTTTTCGTCCGTCATTCTGGCATCAGTCACAGACTGACGAAAGACGGACGGGCAAAAAACACGGTACATTTTACGGTACGGTACCAGACTGATCGTGTAACCAGGTGACTGACGGACTAATGGTCCAAAATGTACCGTGTTTTTTGCCCGTCAGTCTTTCGTCAGTGTGTGACTGATGCCAGAATGACGCCAGACTGATCGTGTAACGCTTGTCAGAGATTGAATTCTGACATAAGCTCTATATATCAATTTCAATCTCTAACCGAAAAAACAAAGGATTGATAGCTTATAGAAATCGGCCATTAGCTCATTTCAAATAAAAGGCTTCGGCAGTTTACATATCAAACAGAGAAAATTGCCTTCTCAAATCATTATACGTAAGTATTGAGAGCCGTTTAGAGATATTTATCACATACAGTAAAACCTCTTTTGTGGTAATAGGGTACCTAGCCTGAAATGTTAACTATAATAGTTTATGTGAGTTTGTTAAGTGCAAACGTATCTTTTAATGTCAGATTATATACATAGACTTAGATTAAATATATACAATTTATTTAAGTAGAAACGATAAACTGATCCCTACATTGGTACTGATTTTGAAGAATTCACCTCTTTTCTACATTAGTTACTATTAATAATAGACAGCAATATTTTATGGGAAAGTCGAATAGACTCATTTGATTTCTATATTTTAAAACCTCAGTAGTAGCACTAAGGATGAGTTTCAGAGGTTCCGAATAATGTTCTAGATAGATCTAACAGATAATGACAAAGAAATGTTTTTAATTTTGACTATTTTTCTATGACATTATCTGTCAGATAACTATCTGTAACCTGTGAAATTGGCTGTAAATAGTCATAATATGCTCATCATAATGAACCCAGACGTGATATGAATAAAATTCGCAATTCATTCATACAACCGCTTTTCAAACAAATCGAATAAATAAACACCTAACTTTAATGTGCATACACGCTGTTTGCAATAAAAAAAATGTACTAGATGATTTTACTATTTTAGTTTTGGTTGGTTGTTTTTATTTTAAACTATTATTTTCGACTGACATTTCTATTTCACCGTATTTTTTTAAAAAGGTCCACGACAAATTGACTAAGGCTGGATCGAGCAACCAACCTTAGATGTTGTTTTCAATTCTCAGTCGGCTGTGTGCAGTGTAAAATTATTTTGATTTCATTGCATAGTTCTAAACAGTGGTATGCCATTGCCAATTCAACTCAATAACTAATAAATTAATTTTGTTAAGGAGATCATACATGTATTTATTAGGAATGTGTTAGTAAGTTTGCAACACTTTTATTTTAATCCATTGTTGCCACTGATATGAACTTGAAAACTATCTTTACTTAGTGGTTTTTCTTTTTAAATTCTTCATTTTTGAAGATATACTCACTGCGGAAATCAATATTCTGTCTATCGCTGGATTTGCTTACTGGTGATAGGATTTTGACATTAGCCCCATACAAGTAATGTCAAATTTCTATCTCTGGTAAGCAAATCCAGAGTTAGATAAGTTATTGGGAACGGCCGTAAGACGGCAGTTTGAAAAGGACTAGTGATACCATTCTAAATCTTGAGATTAAACTAGGATTAATTCATTAGCAGCTTAGCGTGAAGTTTAAGTAAAATAATATGACCCCTATTTCAAATATTTCATCATTGCATGCGTAGATCGAAACGTAACACCCTTGTAACGCAATTTTGTACAGAATATTAATTTCATTTGACTATGTATTCAAGTCAAAGTGTCATTTCCAATAACATTGTGCATAAAAACTAGTTCAGCAGATGACATAAATAACATATTACTTACATACTTCTATGCGCTTCACATAGACCACCAAAGCATATCTACTTAAAACTATATTATATGGAGTTTTCATTCGATCACAATATAATACTTTTACAGTGAAGATAGTCACAATATAGATATTCATAAAGGTTTGTTGAGACTCACAGTTTACTAAAACTACCCACAATTTTAGATACCAGCGATCCTAGCATTAATGTTCTTATAAATGAAAAGATATATGTATTATGCACACAGTATTGACTAGCTAAGCAAACTAGTTGGTCTTAAAATGTATTTGTGCCCTTAATGTTCTCAATTTTTCGTTTTATATCTGAATAATTTTCACTTAAGTACTTTCCTACAAGACTAAAAGAAATGTTAAATAAAGCCATGTGGCAACACCCAACCATAAACAAAACAAATTCTAGTAATCTGCGAGTCCTAACAGACATAAGATATAAGATTCCATATTTAAAAATATAGTTCATTCGCACTAGACAGTCTCAGTATAAGTCTTAAGCAGTATTCACGGTAGCACTCTGCCATACATCTATGTCCAATTTCCATATACACAGCCGGTCGGGTTCCAAGTCTTTTGTTACAGTAGAGATTGTTCCACCATGATCTTTTCGAAGCCTGTTGGAGGGGGGTACAGGAAATTCTCGAAGATTACATCCAATATGGCGCCATCGTCAACTGAAATTTGAATGAATTACATTGCAAAAAAAATTTTTTTTTTCTTTGTTTCAGTAGAACTATAATCGGCACTAAATTGAGTATTATTGAACACATTGTGCATGTTTTAGGGTTGCGTGACCTCGTTTTCCTCGCGACCTTGCAGACTTGCTAGCTCAAAACAAACAATTTAGCTGCATAGCTAAACAGACACGCGACTATTTAAAACATTTGAATAACGCAAAAACCAAGACTCACCATAGAGCGCTGGATATACTGTTCCCCTTATATTACTAACAGGAATCTCCATGTTCTTCCCATTCAAAAAGAAGTTTAAGTCAACATGGTCATAAGCAATGCCGATAGTGTCTCCCTCTACCGGCATTACAGTTGCTGAGTGTGTCTCTTTCTGACTTTCTGGCTTCTCATTCTCTGTGTGTGTAGGAGATTCTGTGGATACGAGCAAGTCGGCCGTCGGTGACTCTCTAGGCGCGTGCGCAAGATGATATAGTTCGATATTGGAGTGGCGCACTGTGCCGTCACTGTTGAGACACCATGAATTGTTGTCCATGCCACCTGAAAAGCATAAGATATTAAAAGTTTAAACAATGCTCAAGTATAAAAGTACAGTTATCGATAGTCATAATTTTTCATAGGCAACCTCATATACTGTACTATGCTACTGTATATTGATATAACTTCTGGCTAATTAACAGTGACATACATAAGCCCCTTATTTTTGCACAAAGTGTAACCAGTTACATAATGACCCAAATATTAATTTTGGCAATCGCAATACAAAGTGTGCATAGTAATATGAGACAACCGGAGGACATATTGCATTTAGTTGTATAAACAGATGACCAAATTTGGACTCAAGCACACGCTATGAATATCAAACCTGTAATTGAAGAATATTTTGTCACCCTAAATATTGGTAGCTTATTCCAATTTGAAAATAGCCAGAATTACTCCTAACAATAATTTTACAGAAATGGTCTTTTATTTTCTGTGTAACCTACATTTCTTTTGTTGTCTTGTAAACCGTCTTTGGAATGTTTTGTTTGAAATATGCTTCTCACTTTCTTTATTACTCCAAAGGTGTGAAATTAGTAAGTGTTGACATTATGCAACAAAATGCTAATTGCTTCTTGATAATGTTGCTTTAAGTGTTACATCACAACTTGTGCAAAATTTGTTACAAGAAATACACATCATATTTGTGACAAATTTATTGTCCTAGCCGTTTCTTGTGGTTTTATCTGTTTCCTGGAGAAACTTCTCATATAATACCAACAACCAAAATTAGATGTTATTCGGGGATAGTCTAGCTTCCCAAAAATTAAAGAATTCATCAGATCAGCTCTGAATTTTCAGAGGCCTTTAAGATACAAACAAAAAAAAAATACTCTATAATTATTAGTTTTGACAAGCAACAAGTCTTTAAGAGACCTTAATTCATATTTTTTAATACTTTTTTTTTAAAGAATTTACAACTGTACATACCATGCACTCTGTTGAGATCTGTCTCCCTGGTAGCCACACCGACTGCCCAAACTCCTCCTTGCTGGAGTTTCACTTCAAAATATGACTTGTTCTGCACTAGAGGAGCATTGCCAAGAGCACAGCCAGACCCACACACTCGCTGCCCACCTTTTATTATCACCATTTCATGGCCTGGAATGGAAATCATTGTTTATTATGGAAAATGTTATTATCATACAACCTACTGAGACTACACTCCTTTCACTTCTTCAATAAGACAAATTATACAAAAGAATTGGTAATATTGGCTGTAGCCAAATTCTCTCACAAATAAGTTTATTAATTAATTATTTTATTTTAATTCTCATTCTTCATACTTAATTCATATAGCCTGGCACTGTGTGCAAAAATATAGTTTGATTGTGTGAAATACATTACTCTTGAATTTCAGAATATAGAATTACATTTTCTTTTAATATGGATAGAAAGCATTACAGTGAATGTTCTACAGATAAGCAAATAAGACCATTCTTCGAGGAACAACGAACAACCCACACAAAATCGATGCGCGCATTCGCATATTAATATTTGCTTCTGCGAAGTTTCTAACGCGGCAATAGTACAGAAGTCGTTTTACATACATTATTTACTAAACACTGTTTGTGTTCACTCAACAGGACGTAATTAAATCTAGTTTACAATACAAACCCATGTGTAAAGTATCCAACTGAACTGGATTTTCTTTAATTCGTATCGGTACACTAGGAGTAAGCGTAAAGCCATTCATACAACTTTTCAAACAGCAAAACATGTTGAACTTATTCACTAAAACCTTTTTACAATAATCAATACACGATTTTATTAGATTAAATTATATTTTGTTGTACTATTTGCGTCATTGTCTTTTGACACACCGTGACGTCATGATGACAGTTGCTATGGTAAGCTGTCACTTTATCGGATGAGCTGACTCCGTTCCACGAAAAGAATACGATGTTTAACGGTTTTTTTACAATTACGGTATTTACACATCTCTAGATTAGTATGCTTTCTGTCTTACCGGATGCAGCTAAGTATCAGTATTTATCTGATATTATCGTTACAACCACGGTCGACTCTTCCAGGCAAATACCACATATATACAGGCAACACTATTGCATTTCTAGTGCTTGGTATAATTAGCTAACTGCGGAAATCAATATTCTGTCTATCTCTGGATTTGCTTACTAGTGATAGGATGTTGACATTAGCCCCATGCAAATAATGTCAAATTTATATCTCTGGTAAGCAAATCCAGAGTTAAATAGGTTATTGGGAACGGCCGTAAAGCAACAAGACTTTCATTATGCATATAACTTACCACCGATTGTAGTACTACGATACAGAATGTCGGTATAAGTATATAGTGTCATTCACAACGACTGTTCTGATATAAGGAGATCAGCCTAGCTGCGCAGGACTTATTTTAGTGCACACACAGGTGCACTCACTATTCCTTCACACTCTAGCTCCCGACTGTAAAGAAATCCGACACGACCGGAGAGAGTTCAGGCGCAGGACCAACATTTACGTGCTCGCCAATGCACGGGTAGGTATATCAATCACCAATAATAATGAAAGTTTTTAAACCCACAAAGCGATTTCGGCCCGACCCGGGAATCGAACCCTACACCTCGTACACAGCAGTCGCACTGTGTGACAAGTAGACCATCCAAAGTTTAAAGGAACTGGCATACTATACCTACACATACCTGTATAAAGGTTCTTCTTTTTTTCCTGGCCTGTTCTTTATTTTATACCTACCAACTACATAGGTATGTAGGTTACCTACATATAACTTTACTATAAAATAGTTTTGAAGAAGTTATCTTTAAATTCATGCGTGAACCTCATCACCCATCCATATTAGTCTGGCGGCCAGACTAATATGGATGGGTGATGAGGTTCACGCATGAATTTACTGGCCAGCACATGTCTTCGAGTCTGGTACTTGCTCCATAATGGGATGGGCATGCCGCCAGCGGTCACAACCACATTTGCCACGGTACTTATAGTTCCCTCATTTAATCAAGATATTTAAATCGTTTGCATCATCACTTAAAGTAACTGAACCAACAAGGATAAGCAAATCATTAAAAATAACGTATTTAAACATAATAAGCCAATCCGTCACGCGTTGTCCATCAATCTAGGCCAGAAAACAATCAAAGATGAGTATTTTTTCTCCCAATTAAATGTTAATATTGGTTTGGGCTAATTGTTCAAACAACTAATGTTTGTTTTGTAATTCAGAGCCAATATTGATCTATAATCTATATCATTATAATGTTGAGCAATAACGATTTACCTTGAAATTGGGATCAGAATTTAGAATAAGTAATAAAGGCAAAATAAAAAAAAGGCTCGCAACTTCTTATGGATGGTGAACACCTCAGAAGCCATTTATTTCGACCAATTTTGACCTATAGCATTCTTGCTGTGTTTCTGTGTAACTACATCTTATTACTGGTACATTATCTTGATTTGTGACGCTTTAAAAGATGCATTAAGCTCAATAGGAGCTTCACCGGCCGGTATCGTACAAAATACATGCAATAAACTATTACATTGAAGGTCTTAGCTAAAGGTAGGTATCCTCAGGGAATATCTTTTAGGTAGCATGTGAAAGTTTACGCCTGAGTCACGCCAAGCGAATTAGTTGCATCTTTGGCACCTGAGCCTGCCTCAAGAAAGCTGGAAATGACTGCATGATGTCATATTGATGATGCTAAACCACTTTGCTCTGTTCCGGTTTGGTATATGTGCCGTTTTATAGAACTACATACATTTGTACATTATTTTTAGGGATGCTCCCTAACTTAAGGAAAGCGCCTTTCACAGGTAGATAAATGAGCTATCATACTTTACGCCTGCCAAAATATTTGTTTCACAGGTAGCTATACTTAAGTAAGAAGCAATGTATAAATAAAAAATTGCTCTAAGTAAAACTCTTGACTAACTACTTACAGCCTCACGGGTAATTCGATTCTTAGGTATATTCGTAACCACATGTCTTTCTGATGGAAATTTTAATTTTCAGAAAGTACCTAAAAGGAGCCGCTGGTTCTAATAGCGTGGAGCGTTGTTGACTTGTGGAAATAATTGCTTCTAAAATCTATAGATACTAATATTATAAAGCTGAAAAGTTTGTTTGTTTGTTTGAACTCGCTATTCTCAGGAACTACTGGTCCGATTTGAAAAATTATTTCAGTGTTAGATAGCCCATTTATCAAGGAAGACTATAGGCTACATTTTATCCGGGTGCGCACAGTAGTTCCCACGGGAGAGCGGGTGAAACCGCTGGCGGAAGCTAGTTGAAAATAAAACACAAAAAGTCCTCAATAGTGGAAAAAGATCCTCAGAAAATCGAATCTCCTGTTAAAGATGTATGTACCTACAGTATTGTACAGTAACATGATATATTTTTGTAAATACATGCGTGGGCAGGTGTGAGCTTTGTCTCTCAACATTAGATAGCCATTCATAATATTTAACAGGATCTATTTATCGTAACCGGTATCAACATGAAGATCTATGAAAATATTATCTACTTTATTTATAAAAAAACTTGTTCTTTTGATACTCTGGAGAACGTGACAGGAAATTCTCGCATAATGTTTGCAATTTAAACGTGTTTTGTATTCTCTTTGCCTTCAACTTGATTTTGGTTTTATGATATTGAGTTTTATAGGTTATATCATTTTATTATGTAGAAAAATAAAGTACAGTTAGGGTGTGACGACCTATGCGATTTCAAAATTAATGATGCATAGAAATTAAGCCTATATAGAAATTAATACAGAAGGTATTCTTGGCAACCTACGCTTTAACTTTGAAGATTTAAGACTCCACAGCGTCCTATTATACTGTAGTAACTACATTACTACAAAAGAAGTATAAGAAATCCTTTAAAATTCTATGGGGCATAACAAAGTGTTCTGACGAACTTTGACTAATAATGGAAAAGTGTGCAAATATACCTACAGCCATTATGCAACGCTCAAATACACAAACCATGTCGCCGTTACTGGAAAGCGAAAATGACGCGTTTTTAATTATTTAAATTACACCTAGCTGTTTGTTTCACATACTTTGCCCATTTACTATTTAAATCGAAGTGACGTAGCTTTCAATGTTATAAATTATTCCTCAAGAGGTCTGCATCTGGTTTGAACGTGAAGAAATTTTAAATTATAACTATATTTCAAGGTAAGACTCCTACTTATAGAAATAATTTGTGACTACCTTAAGAGGTTTAACTGGTAAAACCTTCATACGCCTTTTTCCAACAGTGTTAGGTTCGACTTCCAGACTAACTGGATTGGTTTTGAACCAGCCTTTTACACGGTAGGTTACTGGTTGTCAGACTTTCTGGCCTGTAACATAACGACTGCCAAATGTGTAAGTGACACGACACGACAGTAAACACGGAGGGACTCGACATGACGTAGATCTATTCCATCAACATCGACTGCGCACAACGTTACTTAAATTATGATCTATTACCCAGGTACAAGCTCCACTAAAACCCAAAAAAAATGGAATACAATCCAATTTCTTACCATAGCAGGTCATGTGAAACTCCCCCACATTACGTAACCTATGAAATCATTTGTATCACCTTCCTGGCCTAGTGCCAAGGTTCGTTTGTCTATAGCTCTGACCGCGATATCAATCAGTACGTCTTTTGGCTAAGGTTGTGTCTAGGACAAAAACCTTTGCGACCTGTGTACGAGTATATTCAGCTAGTTTGAAATGAAAATTTTGCTGTAAGAAAGAAAGAAGCAGGCATGCATTTGTAATAATCTAATCGAACATACTGGTCACAAAAAACTATCAATAATTTCGGACATACTATTAGCATAGATCCAGGTTCACTAACTTTTCTTTGTAGGTGGAAATTATCTTAATGACTCCTTCTGCTGTAGTTGAAGCCGATACTGCACCATCCCTTCTGGAGACATTAGTGTTTCATTCAACGCGACGGTACTTCAGCCAACCTTCATCAGCTAAGTACTTACCTTTTGTCATAATCTCAATTCTGTTAGGGATGTCCCCTTACAGAATTTTAACGTAACCAACCGTGTTGCCGGAAATTTTAAAACAATATATTTTTCAGGTCTCTAGAAACAACTGTCACCATTGTATTGTGCATCTCATAAGTGTATGACACTCACTGTTTATGTTTCCCATAACAGAGATTTCAGTAATGTTTATGAATTCATTTCATATTTAAACATACCTACGTGCCTTGCGGATAGTCAATGGTATATAAAGAGAAAGACCCTATTCTCGATTTTAGAGCAGAATGCTGTTCTTCTGATTACAAATCTTGCCTTTCTTCTTTAGTATCGACGATAAAAAAACCGGCCAAGTGCAATTTTGACTCGCGCACGAAGGGTTCCGTACCATTATCTATAAAAAATTTACGTATCTAATACCTACAACTTGCCATAATACAAACTTTTTCGGCAACAAAAATACTTTGTTTTTCATACAAATATATGAATAACAAAGCTATAACTTGCGGTTTCACACGTTTATTGCATGGGGAACCCCTTAATATATTTTTATTTTTTATTTTTAGCATTTGATGTTATAGCGGCAACGGAAATACATCATTTGTGAAAATTTCAGCTTTCTATAGCTATCACGGTTATGAGATACAGCCTGGAGACAGACAGACAGACAGTGGAGGCTTAGTAATAGCGTCCCGTTTTACTCTTTGGGTACGGTACCCTAAAAATTATACTCGCATAGCTGAGTCCATGATTATTGACCTATTTTCCACCTGTCTTAATAGGACTAGGACTCAAGTTATAGCTTATCTCAGGCTTTTATTAATTATTTTCTTACAGATCGAATTTAACTGAGTATTTAAATAATTCCATAATTTAAAAAACTCGTCGATCGTATTTTATTTGTATTGACATCCGTTATCAGGCAATTAATCAGTGCTCAATCATCAAGTGGTTCAAGCTTACGACAGGGCCATAATATACTTTCTTTTTGAGGCGCGTGCCGACCACCACGTAAATGTCAACTTATACATATGTATCGTGGTGTACAGCAAGTACCAAGTTATCTGTGGTGACATTAACATAAGCCTCAAAACTCTTGCTTATGTTGTAATTCAATTGTAAGATTTTTTCTAACCGCTTATTTTCACTTCTTTTTTTTCAAATAACTTCTGTGTGGCTGTTACTATATGTAGTTATTAACACCTTTCTCGGGGTATACAAAAGTTGATGTAGTTAATCATTTGCGGTAATGTTTCTATGAAATTTCCTGTGAAGTTTGTTTCGGAAGAGTCGGGAATGGAAATATTTTATTACATTTTTGTTAATTCTACTGAAAGGATTTTAATGAAACTTATTAGCAATGTAATTTATACCTACATCAGAAATACATAAAGGCTAGGTACAGACGACAGCAGATCAACGTATACAAATCTGACAAATTTTACCATTCAAACATTAACCTACCTACATTGCGATAAGGTTGAAAATTTATTGCAGAAATTTGACAGATTGTGGTAGCTTGATGTGCTGTCGTGTGTACATTTTGTCGGGGTGCGAGAGGAGTCCCGTCGGATAGTTAATCCGCTGGCGTAGGCTTTTAAATTAACCACGCAATCTTAATAATTAATAGACGGTGCTTTGTTTGGTCTAGCTACTTTAATGGCGCCTGTTGGCCATGAAAACCTTGTTTGAATTCCCTAGTTGGCCTATTTCAAAGTAAAGTAGCCACGGGTCTTTCTACAGCCTTATATATTTAGGCTACTTTTACCCAGTGGTGGAAAATGGTTCTATAATATAATATCTAAACCCTGAGTATATAACAAGGGTTACTCCAAATGAGGTACTTGACACGGAACTTAAACTTGGACTAGCCTATAAAAGGAACTTCTTATCACACGGCTTATGGTTTTCACATGCATCTTCCATACAAATTAGATCAGAACTGAAGATTTAACGAGTGCGTGGGAGACAGACATGACGAATTTATTTGAGTTTCTTGTTCGTTTTCAGAATCCTAACTAAAACAAAATAGGATATTGAACAAAGAGCATCCAGAGCAGAATAATGTTTGTACTCGTATAACAGAGATCTATTTGATTTCTTTTTTATTTTACACGAACGAACGAACGAACATGATCTATTTTTTTTATAGCTAAAATACCGTTCTGAGTAACCCAAAAATTTGATTGATTTCAAGCAGCTAAAGGTGATGGTATAAGTGTGCTTTGTTTTTACATCTTATTTTGGCACTATGCAAAATTTTAACAGTGGACGCTCATCTTACATTTTTTTTTGGTGCACCTGTAAATCCAAGAGCATGTTTCCATGAAACCATACTAAAATGGGGGTCCTTTGTAGCACCTATGGAGCATCTTGGATTTGATTTTTGTTAACTTAAGACCTTTGACATATAGTGCAATTACATCTTATGGTATATGCTCATAAAGTAAGTTTACTTAAACCTGTTGCAACCACCAGTGTCTGTCGCAACTTTCAACGAAATTTTAATCTCAAAAATTAATCAAACTAACAAGTTTAAACACAACATCTGAGCGACAGATTTTGCTAAATGTGGAATTAATTAAATACTGTTTCCATAATTTATTATTCACACGTTAATTTTATTAATTTAACTAACTTTGAGGCTTTGAGGGAACCGCTTAGTTACGCCAAAGAACGAAATCAAAATAATACCGACTTTTCCTTCAAAACTAAAACTATAAAATTTTAATAGTCAATAATCGACAAACAATCGTGCTAAAATACTAACGACAATATTAATTTAGGTAACAATTAAATTATTTAAAGGATCAAATAAACTGAAACTATCTGGACTGAACTGGATTTTTCAAAAAAATATAATATGCGGATGTTTCGAGAGACCTGTTTATTATTTAATTTCATCCTTTAAAGTAAGAATTTAGTGCTCTATTTTTTGGAATTTTAATTTTTAAGTCTAGTACCTGTGTTACAGAACAGCACAGTCATGTAACCCAGGTATCACCCCATGGGCAGGCAAGGGTGCGCGCGCGCCGCATCACACAAGCGCTGGCTTCCTCGATATAAAACGATCGCTCGCCGCTAACGCATCAGTCTGTGACGGCACCTTCACACACACACTACACGGTAAGTCAAGATTTTTTTAGAAAATAATTAAAATTTTGAGTCCATAAATTAGTCAAGCTTTGTCAAAAATGTGAACCCAATTTTCATTTTGAAAAGTGTGCCAAATAGAGTGTTTTTAACCGTCTTCCATATTATAGGATCGCCCATGGATTTTACAGATAATTTGTATATATTAGTGGTTTAAAATACATAATAAGTATAATAAAATCTGTATAATTAATGAGAAATCAGTGATTTAAAAAAACGTGCTATCGGTAATGTCCCATAATTGATGTCGCAAGCGCAACATAAGCTCAACGGTTTTACATCCAATCAAGTTAATAAAACTATAATCAGGTTGTAATCGATAGAATTTATCGGAATTTTGTAATCGTAGGGTCTAAACGGCCTCGGGAAGTGTGGAGTGGAATGAACTTCTTTTTGTCCCGGACAAGGTCACTTTCTAACATAAGACCGGTCTGTGATCCCCGGATCTTGCGCAATCATTCCCGGGTGTGTTTGTAAACAACTCGTCATCCGATGTTTAAGAACGCAAGAGGTAACCAATAACCATTGTACATGCCTTTAATGAAGGCATCTTCTATTGAAATAAGTATATCATAAAGGCGATTGTGTTTGTCATATGTTTGTTACTTCAGCACGCGCTAATGACTCAACGGATATTAATGAAACTTAGCAATAATTCAGCTCTTATACCATCAGAATAACATATCCTAGGCTACTAGATGTGGTTCCCTCGGAATCTGGGTGAAATCGCGGGTGGATGCTAGTTATGAAATATTCTCCTGATTGGTACAAACCAGTTAAAAATTTCGCTTTATTGTTTGTGTTTAAATAGACACTTAAGTAAACGCTTACGCTAATGTCTCAGTAAAAGTTAAAAAGAAAATTTCCAACGGCATGGACGTGACCGAAATATGAAATGGTGACTTAATACCTGACTTCAATAGTTTTCTACCTTGGTGGGAAACCTTTTGGGAAAGTTATGATAACTAAAATTAAAAATGTCAAGCGCTTTTACTAATCCATAGCTAGGGATTCAAAAATTAATTGAACATATTTTTGTTCCTTCAGACAATTAAAAGCTTGCGATTCATCATAATGTAGGTTTGGATGATGAACCAAAGGACAAAAAATTATAAAAGGCTACTTAGCACAGCTGGAGTATCTACTCATTAACTTAATTTTAAGATTTTGTGAAACGGGTTTTTTTTATGTATCTGTATATGGTAGCTTGCTTTTTTCCTTGCTACGGTTGACATGTCTTTTTAATTTATTCCGGTAAAATCTTCGGTCATTGTCGTAGGAAAATATGCCTACATGTAGGTAGGTAAGTTATGATGGGTGAACTTTGACCACACATAACTGAGATTTATTTTTAAGTTGATCCGGGTTTTCCGTTAATATTGTTATTTCACTCGTAACGTCACAATTAAGTATATTAAATTAGAAGGTCCCTGACCTTTTAATATACTCAGAACTGTGTTATTTTTATTGTGATATATGAAAAAAACCTAATAGATTTTGCAGACGATGTAAAAAATTAAGCATCACCGAAACTAGTTTGTTAGAAGAGAACTGGCCTACACACAGTTAGGACAACATTTTTGTATAACAATAATGTCTTTTCTATAGGTTTTTTTTATCCATAAAAATATTTTGGTGACACGTTTTTACCACCAAATTTAACGCGACTTAGGTTCTGAGTATTTTTTCAAATTAATTACATAAATAATCAAAACTCCAATATTTTTCCCAAAGGATTCCCATTAGTAAAGTTAAATAATGAATAGTTGCGTATTCGCAATATCGCAATGGTGTTCATGAGTATTGTCGTTTTTATGTCCACGCTAAATGCATATAAAAATAGAATGGTGTCAACATTTTCATAAATAACTTTAGATATTATCGAATCGTACAAAATACCATACAGGTACCTAGGTAGAGACATAGGTATATTAGTACAGACAACAGCAGATCAACCTACCGGAATCTGTAAAATTGTACCAATCGAACATTAACCTTCCACTACTGTGATAAGAGTGAAAATCTATTGAAGAAGAGAAAGACAAATCGAGGTAGGTTGATGTGCTAGCGCCTGTTCCTTCAAATTGGTCCACAAGACAAGGCACGACTCCTCGAATAGCCTTCTTCTGTTTTGTTCATATTAATTAATTATGTATCTACCATTGTTGCAGAAAATGAGGCAGTTGGTGTTGTTAGCCCTTTTCGCGGCGGTTGCGCACGCGCAGTTCCAGAACGGACGTATTCTAGAACCCCCAGTACCATCACTATGTGTGCAGAGGACCATCCACGAGAGATTCGTAGACAGTAAGTCAAGTGTTTTGATTATTTTCATATAATGCATCATATCTATGATAGTATCTATTTGTAACACGAGGATTTACCTAGGTAACACTTTCAAGAAAATAAGTTAAAGCTTCCCTTGGGTAGAACGGATATTTGTTTAGGCAGATATGTGAATAAGCTCTAAAGGTTTCTTTCCCTTTATTGGCAGTATCTTCAAATTTCAAGAAAATCCGAAGAAAAATCACAATAATTTATTAAATCTCCTCAACAACAAACAAAAACACCATCATTTCCCGAATCGCAAGTTTGTTAATTATGAGATCCATGACGATTATTGGTGACCATAACGTTAATTATCGCCTTATTTGCCGAGAGACGTTTATGCACGGTATCATCAACCACCAAAAGAACATATTTTCTTCAGATAAAGCTTTATAATGAGTCACGACCTATGCAATTAACGACTAGTAAGTGGACCCCGGAAAACATCGTATGTTATTATTATTTTACTGAGGACATTTTTTAATAATTGTAAATGGAAATCTTGGATCGGTGGCTCTTAATTATAATTATAAGTAAACAGAAGAAATTACGATGCATTCTCTGAAGAAAATATTTTTTCTTTAAATGATGCATCGTTAAGTTATTCATTTATCGTTTTCTTCCATTTTACTTAGATACCAACCGTCTTGGAAACAAAACTCTGTGTAAATCCCGGGCATCATTAGACAGCTATGACTAAGTATACTATCACAGGAACTCATCAAAGTAGTTCTCTTATCTAAAACTAAAGAGATAAGACTAAACCAGTCCGCCATAACTTATACCCCCATACTCCATGCTCCAGGTAAAATACACGGCATTCCAACGATATCAGTAAATATACTTCCGCATGCAAATATACCCTGTTTTTGTATTATTATGTCACGAGTTCTCAACTAGTTTTGAGTCTATTTTGAGTCTAATTTGGTAATATTACAATATCAAACTAAATAACTCTTGAATGCATTTGTGGTTTGCAGATTTAAGAATCAATTTGCATAATCTCGTTCTTTGGATATTGATGTTCTTCACGTTTTTTTAAAGGTTCCATGATTCATAAATGTAGCATTTATTTCAGAAGTGTAGCATTAACATTAACATTTTAAATCTACGTTCTTAGAAAAATTAACTGATTTCCTATTTTTGTCTATCGTTTTAAAAACCTAAATTCACTGACTGGCTTCCCTGGCTTTACAGCACGCTCTGCCATAAAAGACAATTGATTCGATCTGAAAATACTACCCATTTACTAAATAAAACGGTGGTCTTTTCTCCCGCGATTATTAAAATTCTCATTGAAACGATGGATATAATAAATAAACTATATCCACCTGCATTCTTGCCATCGGAACATCGAAAGCGAAGAGATTTTCCATCCACAGTTCCCACGCGATTGTCTAGTAAAATCGCGAAGTATTGTTACTTGCGGAAGAAATCAAATATCCAATGGGATGAAGTGCATGGGTTATGCGTCGGTTTTACAACCTTCCGGAAATGCTATCATGTTTTTTTAAGTTTTAAGTGTGCGATAAAATGAAGCTCAAACGTCTTGTATGTAGGATTTATATTTTTTTTAAATGAACTTAACTAAATGGTTGAATAGGTATGTCTGTTTCTACGTTTTTAGGTAAACGCATATTGCGGTCAACTGGTGGCCTATTATGAATATTACAAGCCCTTATGCAAGTAAAATCTAGACAGCAACCTGTTAGTTCGAAAGTGAGTTCAAGGGTTGCGTTACATAAATCCTACTTAGCAACTTGATTCAAGAAGGAAATAATGATATCTCGGCCCTTATAGGGACTGGACTGGAAATGCCCTTTCAAATTCCATTTTAATAGAGTAAACTCAGACCAGAAGTATCTAACTTTGAAATATTTCAACTCTCGCTTATGTTATCGCTATTGTAAAAATTACACAAAATGGAATCAGTGAACATTCCATATTTTTTGAAAACCTTTTGACACAGTGCTAAGAAATAACGTTGTTCTGTCCAGACAAAGGCTATTTCTTCTCGTGGAGAGACCCCGCGCTCCGAGGAGTTGAAGAAGACTGGCTGAGTGCCAGGAACTACTGCCGACAGCGCTGCATGGACCTCGTCTCCTTGGAGACCAGCGACGAGAATGAATGGGTGAAAGCACGTATCGTGCAGGACAAGGTAAGACATTGGTACCATATAGTAAAATCTTGACAAAGTGGAGCAGAGTGGAGCTTAAGATACAATATCAGCATTGCCTCGAAAAAACATGTTGACTTAGGCATGGCTGACTGGGAGATAGTCTTATGATAAAGCATTTGATTCCTTGTTAACATTGAAGATCTCCTCATACTAGCTTTTACTTAAAAGCGTTAAAATGTTGCACAATGTTCGTCTGTGACAAGTTTGAAGTCTGTGACAAGTAGAAGTTAGGTAAGAGCGCCGTAAAAGAGATAATTTACCTAGTTCCATTTCCGTTTTTCCATCGAAGTTCATTAACGAGTCTCATCATGTGATGCAATCTGTAGTTCAACGAAGTTGAATACAAATTCAAAGAATTTCCCTCTGTTTAAATTGTTTCTATAAAAGCCCATTGACTGTAAAGTAAGAGTTAAGTAATTCTTCAGTCTGGTTGCCAAATACCTGCAGCAAATATTCATGCGTGTTTAGAGTTCAAAACGCAAGGAAAACGTGACCGTGACGCCAAAACAACGCTATTTTCAAACCTAATAGAAAGTGAGGTATTTGTATTCAACATAGAATCTTGTAAAGAAATCATATTGTCCCTCTTTTCGTAATATTCTTCGAAACCAAATCTGTTGCGTGAAAAAGTCATTTAACTAATGGCCCGCGTTACTAGGGCAAAATTTACTTAACTACTAGAAGTTTTTTTCACGATACATAGTGCAGTAAAATATTAGTTTCAGGAACGCAACAATGGTGTCGTTGATTTTTCCTAAACAAGTTTCACTATTGCTACGGAATGTGTTTCGCATTGCGTGGGAAATACTTACAGTGTTTTGTTATATTGTCTGTTCCTCCCGAGAATATCGACACTCGGGAATAATTAGTAGATACACACTTGTTTTTAGTCGTAGAAATCTGCTTGTAAGACTTTTGCAGTCGGAAGATGATATCTCGTTGGGCTTGAACTATGACCGAGCGGGGAAATTGGAAATAGTAGCGCACTTAGATATGTACCTAGAACCAGGCTTACAACTTTCGTTGTCATTGTTTACTGGCATTGCAGAATGCTCTTTATTTAGCACAAAAATATGCCAAATACATAATCCGATTGTACCTTTGCCAAACTGGCTTTTGCTCCTTGCTGACACCGCATTGTTATGATAATGAAGCAACACACATTACATTATTCTAACGCCTAGTGTACACCGATCCTCGATAATTGTGACAAATTGTCTTATTCACAGTCGTATCTCCCCGGCATTGTTAACAATCGTCAAATTAATTCGCCTTATTCGCTTATCTAATGGTCTTCTTTTTTTAATGGCCGTTTTGCCATTGTTATTTTTTCTTTGTTGGTACTTGCTAGATAGAATCAAGTAGCAAGGCAGACGAACAAGTAATTGTGTTCATTCATGAAGATGTTTGGTGTCAAGGTACCTACATCGTTAATGTAACGACAAAATCTTCAAAGATAGTTGCTTATGATAATGTGTTTCCTTTAGCAAAAATACATCTGGACATCGGGTCGCCTCTGCGACTTCAAAGGATGCAACCGTCCTGACTTGCTGCCCAATGAGATCAACGGCTGGTTCTGGACCGCTGAGCTGCAGAAGCTGGCTCCCACCACGAACCGTCAGCAGAACGACTGGTCTGAGGGTGGCGGCATCGGCAAACCTCAGCCTGACAACAGGGTAAGTTACGCACGCACTTCCTCGTCTAGTACCTGACTAATAGGCGGCTAGCTACTAAATTAAGGAATCGTTCCGCGGCGTGACAATGGGTGCGTAAGAAAGCATGACATTATGAAATCGGTCATACGCATGACGCAACATAAGGAGCCAATTCCGCGAACAGTTGAGTAATGTTTGTCATACACACCCGCCGAACCCGTTAATGCATCCACACAGCGGATATAACGCAATGAAAACGAAAGCGACCCGTGAATATTTATGGGCCTGCGAAATATTCGCCGAAGGGCGTACCCGCATGTCGCGGCCACTTTCTACAAACAGCGACCGCAAGCTGTACAACAAAAGCTCATCGTTATTCGGCGCGCGTCGTCGCGTTGTTTACGCGTCACTTTCCCCGCGTGTCGCGCGTACCCGCGACCTGCGCCTGCGCCTACACCGCGGAACAACAATAATACGTAACCCTCTGCGGTCGCTCGCGCATCCTCAGCATCCGTTGTCGTTCGGCGTTCAAGGCCTCGCGCATTATGCGGTTATTCTACGCAACCGAGCGATTCACGTAATGGCTTTAACATAAACAACAATACTTGACTATTAGCATTGTACTTATTCATTCATAATAAAATACCTTCTTCCCCTAGTGCATCCGATTACTTTAGTAGGGGCATATTATTGTCATTCAAGAACTGGACTATCGCTCGTCTTCGCTAGTATTTAAACATTGCCTTAGGTTCTTTAACAGGATTTAAACCTGCACCTATTGCGTTACTACGATTGCTCATTGTTGGTAAAAACTGACTGTCAAGATAGGAACAGTAGCTGCTTTTCAGTGAATCTGCTGCTAATGATAAATTACACTACTTAATATATTTGTGATTTTTCATAACAGGAGTTACTGCAAGGCGGAGCAGCGGAACACTGCGTAGCTATCCTGAACAACTTCTACAACGACGGCGTCCACTGGCACGACGTGGCCTGTCACCACCGCAAGCCCTTCGTCTGCGAGGAAAACGACGCCCTCCTCAAATACGTGCGATACACCAACCCCAACCTCAGAGTTTGATCCCACACTCACTGCCTTGCGCTACCACATACATAATTAGAATTAATAAAAAAAAACTATTTTGTAAGCAGTAAGCATAGACTATTCTAACGATTATTTATATTTTTTAAATTTCTCTTCTCCATCTTACGCAATAGTCGTGCTTACAATTAAAGAATATGAGGTAATACCCGTTATTACAACCAACCAAATATGTAATATCGTAAAAGCTACCAAAACTGCTAAATCTCCAAAATGCAACGATCCGGTCATAGCTTTAAATACCTCATTACATAAATATTTATTACAGTATTGTACATTACTTTAGTCATTTTATCTGATGCAGTCGACGTGTAATAAAATATTTAAGATCTGTCAATAAAGACTGTTTTAATTATTTCTGTTTTGTTTTATTGCTTTTTAGTTCCTAGATTACTTATATTTTTTTACATAATAGGCACCACATAAAATTTTGCGTCGGCGTTAATTACCATACCCAGATAATCCAAAGGGAAAGCAATCTAACACGACCGGAGAGATGTAAGACGCAGGACCGACATCGACGAGTTATTATTAAACTTTCAGACTATGAGCTGCTTTGTAAGTTTTTTCAAACCCATAAACCGATTTCGGCCCAACCCGGGAATCGAACTAGAAACCCGTGCACGGCAGTTGCGCTTGTATGGTGTTCGTTATGGTGTTATCTTCCGACAGTAACATCAGTGTCGTAATAAACCAAATTTTTTGACTGATCTCAAAGAAAATAATAACTTTAGTAGGCAGCCTAACATAGATGAAGAAGTGACAAAGTATAACAACGGCCTGGACAGGAGGAAATGTAAAATTGAAATGTACTACGAGTTACGAAAAAAAACATAATTCCTGAACAACATAATTGCATATATTTCAGAACTTTCAAAAGATTACAGTAAAAAAATGTTTAGTGAATTCATGTTTTTTTTGCTTGGATTTATTTGGGAATACATTATGCTGGTATGGAGACTTTAAACCTGTATCGCAGAGACTTGGGTGTTGGTTTCTTGGTCATTATGAACCAAAGGCATACATTGCAGAAATATACAAGAGTCAGGAGCATTGTGACATGCATTAATCGACACAGACGGAGGAAGCTTAGCTTTAAACCAAAACTGGAAATAATGCGTAAATATTAATTTTATACTTATAACATTAAATACAACTTAGATTGTAACAATAATTACAAAAAAGTGATATTTAGAATATCACAAAGAATCCAATAAGAAATGTTGGATACTTGCAAATGCATAATTTATAATTCTATACTTGCATTATAATATACTTACTCTCTATTAGCAAAGTCCTCCATATCACTAGTTAGAGACTCATTAGACCTCTGAGGGTCTGGCAGTATAACAAAATCTTTGTCAAATTGCTCCTGAAGGCAGCAAATCCTTTCCATAATGAATAGCAGTAGTATCGCCCAGAAATATTCAAATTCGAAAACCATGTCTGTCATTTTTTGCCTTCTACCATTATGATGTGATAACCAAACTTAGTTTTGATTGGGGGGTCAGTGTATACAGGACTGTTGACTGTAGATATGGGCAAGGCGAATGCCGCATCCTGGAAAGGGCCCACCATTGAACCACGGGTCATCCAGCCGAGATCCCCGCCTTGCCTCGCCTTGTCCTCACTGTATGCTGCCGCTACATCCGGAAATTTCTGACCAGCTTTCAATTTTTCCAAAGCCTCCAAGCATTTTGACTGTTTTTCACATAGAATATGACGTACTTTGACAGCTGTCCCGCCTTTTTTCTCTTTTCCGGCAGATTCTAAATTTGAAAAGAGTATGTAGGTTATATATTTACAAAAGTAAACAATCATCAAATGCAACAAATTTAACGAAGTTTTGAACCTTTTGAATCGCCGCCAGATTTACCTCCACCAGCCTTGGCTCCTCCGGCCGCTTTTCCCTTTTCGGGTTGCTTTTTTGGTGGCATTTCAGTAAACAGATAAATCGATTTACTGAACTCAACTAAACCTCTTTAAACACTTGAAGCTATTTATCAATTATAGTTTAACAATGCGATTTCTTCCAGTATACTTATTTTGATTGATATTTGTTATTAAAGTATTTATTTTCGCAACAAGTAATAAGTAAATATTGATAATTCCTTAAATGCTATCAGCTGTTCGGCTTTTAGAGGTTATAACAATGTTGCCATTACTACAATCAAGTTTTAGCCAAAGAAAGCAAAAAAAGTAATTGTTTATTTATTTCAATACTATGAAGCCTGATCAAAAAAGTATAAAAACTGTAGACCAAGCAATTATGTTTTCTGTCTAGTAAAAGATTCCAAAAATGCCAGGGAGAATAATTTTAAACAGATATAAAGCAAAAAACCGGAAAAAAATAAAATCTACAAATTCCGTGCCACAACACTACTAATATCGTTCATTCTTTCAACGACCGAACTAAAACCAAAAATTTCTCATTCACGTCTCCAATCGTCTCATCATTCATTCATGAAATAGTTTTGTTTAGCTGGATATACTAATTTGTTTTCTTTTCTAAATGAAGTTTTAAATACGTTTTAATTGTCTATTTGGTTCCTTGTGAGACTGCAATCATGTGTATTTAGTATAGTTTTTAGATTTTTGGTCTCCGTTATAGGTTTGATACTAGAAGTATGAGGTTGTCGTCGTGTACATTAGCCTTGTATGTTTATTAGTGGTGCATTGGTGTTGCGAAATAGGAACAATACACGCTATAACCATGGGTATAATGTACGAGAAGCGCCCTCTGAAGAGGCCACGACTGGGTCCTCCCGACGTGTACCCTCAGGAGCCCCGCCAGAAGGAGGACGAGCTAACATCAACGAACGTTAAACATGGTTTTTCCACTACACCGCAGTCTAGTGATGAGTTTGGCACCGCAAGGAATTTCAATTATTCAGCATCCAAGGTAAGGAAGCAGACTATAAAACCAACTAAATTCTCATAATACATGGCTTTAGGTAGATACTCTATGAAGAAATAGGTCAGCCAACCATAGCATTTTTTTATAGTTGTTTATTACAAAAACTCTCAAGTTATAGGCTCTATAATGTAAGAATTCATTTAGATACTCAATAATATATTTTAGCTATATACTGCTCTACAAAATGTATTAGATAACAATGATATGGCCATAAACATCAATGTTATTGATAAATTTCTTGTTCCTACACAGATTGGCCAATTCTTCTCTAGCATACTTTCAAAAAAGGAAGAGTTGAACACCTTGCCCGACTGTGGAAGAAAAAGACAGCAGGTGAATCCTAAGGATAATTTCTGGCCAGCCACTGCACGCACCAAAGCACAGATAGAAGCTTGGTTCAAAGATTTAGCAGGTAAATTAATGTTTTTAGATCCACCCCTAACATGAACCAGTGACCCTGTTTTTAAATAAAGCAGTCTTATAAATATGAAGACAATGGATAAGGATTGTTCCAGGGGTTTCCCCCATATACAAACACATTTTGCCTATACATATAAGATTCTAGTAGACATCTATTACCAATATAATAAAGATGAAATGTTTGTTTGTTTGAACCCTAAAGGCTCTGAAACTACTGGACCAATTTGAAAAACTCTTTCACTGCAGGGAAGCTAGACAATCACCCTAGTAGCATAGGCTGTATTTTGTCTAGGTAGGGGAAGTAGATACCCTTGGGTGGGACTCTCGTGAAACAACTAGTAGTAAAGATAGATGTTAATTTTGTAATCATTCACAGGAAGCAAACCACTGTCCCAACTAGCAAAGAAAGCACCAAACTTTAATAAGAAAGAAGAGATATTTATAACCCTGAATGAGTACCAGGTGTCAATGCCAAGAGCGGCCTGGTTCATCAAGCTTAGCTCTGCATACACTGTTGCTGTTTCTGAAGCTAAAATTAAGAAGAGGCAACTGCCTGATCCTACTACAGGTAAGTTTATTTTAAGTGTTTCTGTATTTTCTTAGCATTTTTAAAATCATTTAAACTTTTTTAGGGTTTATAGCATTGACAGTCATTTTCAGAATAGTTTGTGATCTCTTTAATCCCAAGTGTACATTATTTGTTTGCTATACATATTTATTGATGTTCATCATCATTTTCCCTGCCCTTCCATGTCCACCATGTCTTCTTCCATATGTCACTTCATTTCGCAAGTAACATTCTTTACAACCAGATGGTCTTTCACACAATTCATCCAATGTTTTTTTTTTGCTGCCCTCTTCCTCTACTTACTATATCATTCCACATTCACATTGTTGTCATGTAATAAAAACTTTGTATCTTTTATTTTAGAATGGACAACAACATTGATAAAGTTTCTAAAGGATCAAATACCAAAACTGGCTGAACACTACCAGAGTGCAGTTCCAGGGAATGTGTCTGACAAAACACCACCTTCTCAGTCTGGTAAGTAACCAACTGAATACTGAAAATGTGCCTACTAAACAATATTAATTTGTTATTATTCAAAACTTATAAAATATTGTTTTTCCATTCCACAAAACAAAATCTCTATGATCGCAGGTCAAGGTACACCTAGCCACAATTCATCTGGCAACCCACCTGGGAGTTCCACACCTAATTCCACTGTACCCAACTCTATGCACTCTCCAGGAAATTCTAGCAGTAAGTATTAACTAAACAATATGTTTTCTTGTTTACTACCAATCTTAAAAAAATTCCACTATCATTGCATAATTTTTTGCTCTTGAGTTTTTAAGAAGCAAAAAACATCCTATTTCTTCCTCTTAAAAAGTCATGTCTCTTAAACTCACGAGCTATTCATTCTAAGGCTTTGGTATATTTGTTCTTAATATTATCTTATTTTTGCGAGCCTCTGTAGTATGTCTCCGATTCGCCCATACGCGCGCAGTACATACCGTTTGGCACTACAACAATATCTAGCGTATACCCACTTAAATTACAAATTCCTACCATTCTCTAATATTTATCTTCCAGCCCTAGGTTCTTTAACTCCTGGTGGGAGTGAGAGTACGGACTGGCGTCAGGCACTGAAGCTCTGGAACTACTGCACCAGACTCGCCAAATACCTGTTGGATGAAGGTTTACTTGATAGGCATGACTTCCTCACCTGGATTATTGAGCTGCTTGATAAGAGGGCACCTGATGATGGACTGCTGAGGTAACATTGTGTGTTTTTTTTTACAAAATAGTACTCGGTTTCTTTTATATGTCTTCCTAGAAGACAGCATTACCTACCTAGAAGGTTATAATAGTAATAACTTGAATACCACTGGGAAAAAAAAAATTTTGCATCTGGGCACCTGAATCTGATTAAAAATGATGTGGGAATATAGCATTGTTTTTTATTTCGTCACGCACAAACAGCTCAATGGATGTAGATGAAACTTCGCAGTGATAAGCACTGTGTTCGGGTGCGTGAGGTAACCTTCATCAGATTGACCTTATTTTCACCAGGTTGTTCCTACCCCTGGCACTACAGCATATGGCCGAGTTCACCTGCTGTGAGAGTCTCTCTCGCCGCCTCGCCACTTCTTGCGCTAAGAAGGCGGCTGCCATATGCTCTGTGCTTTCTGACACTACTTTGAGGACTCTAAATCAACCCGCTGTGTTTACTAAAACTGTCGAAAAGAGTATAGGTAAGACACTTAATGAATACTATTTCTTTGAACAATCTTTCTTATATAAAAAACTCGATTTAGTTACACTACTTAAGATCAGCTATAACAATTTGGCCGGATATTGGGGGGGAGGTAGCTTAAGCTAGGTGGAAGGACAAAGGATAAAAACAAAAAGATAAAGTACTTCGCGTATTACCCGCGGGTGGAAGGTAGAATTTTATAGAAACAAGACACAAAATAATTGTTTTCTTACAGAACAAAATGGCGCTCCAATGTCACCTGCGCCCAACGATACCAACGCTGACGTCAAACCAAACATAACCCAAATCAAACGGGAGCCTACTCCTGTAGAAAACCAGGGGACACCCAACCCAAACCATTCCTTGGGTACTCCAAACCCCAACCACTCTTTGGGTACTCCAAACCCTAATCATTCGTTGGGGACTCCAAACCCCCCGCAGCCGATGGATGTCCAAGTGAAGGAGGAAAGGGCTTCCCCCGCCAGAGATACGAAGACTACTCTGACGACTGTGGTAGCTGCTGCCATGAACCCGGTCCAAGTTGGGTTTGGGGAGATACTCAACTGTTCTTACCATAGAGATGTTATTATACAGCTGGCTACGATTCTACAGGTAAGGGATTTTTACATTGTACTATATTTCGTGCTAAACTGCACAGAAACCTACAGGACTTAATTTCGAGCCACTATTAATTTGGGTGAGAATTACATCAATTTTAATATTGCCTAAACTCTTATCATGAATATCCATTAATTGTCAAAAACCGCATGAAAATCGCGGCAGGATGTGGAATTCCGATGCGATGCAGTTTACGTTTTATTTTTAACTAGCTTCTGCCAGCGGCTTCGCCCGCGCTATACTTGAAATCCCGTTTTTTCCCGTTCCCGTGGGAATTTCGGGAAATCCTTTCTTAGCGGATGCCTACGTCATAACATCTGCCTGCGTCCCAAATTTCAGCCCGATCCATCCAGTGGTTTCGGCTGTGCGTTGATAGATCACTATGTCAGTCAGTCAGTCAGTCAGTCACCTTTGAGTTTTATATATTTAGATAACACTACGCAACAAAAAAAAAAGGTTTTTTTATCCAAAGTGAAATATATAATTTTTTGTATATTATTTGATATTGAATCGAAGTCTAGAACATAAAGTTNAGATATAAGTTGGTGAACTAAAGTCCTTCCTTATAATAAAAATATGAATATTCCTCTTTTTGTTTTTTTTTCTTTTTTTCATTTTTCCAGTAACCCTTTCTTACCAAAAGCTTTTGTACACAGATAATTTGCATCGAATGTCCCACAGCTATGGTATGGTCGGGCTGTGGCTCGTCATTACAGGGATCGCCGCTAGATCTGTTACCACTGCCACCTTCTGCTCTGCCTATGCCTCATATGGATACTGCCATCACGGAAGAGCATAGAAAATTGGTACATTTCATTAAAAGTTATTAATAAATATGCTGATCTATATGGTTTTACATTACGTTACGTAATACCTACTAAAGTTTAGTGTACAATACAGTGAGAAAGGTGGTAACCGGCGCTGATGTCCATTCTGGTAACAGTTATTAAACTTAGCTTGACACGCTGCCGCGTGCCTAGATAAACGGTGAAGCAAATATAACTTATAGTATGGACCAACGCCGATAGGCTCTATTGGCTCAGGGCCGGCTACTAACTCTCTTCTGGATACCGTTTATAATAAAATTAACAACATTCTGTATATTACAAAAATCTTTTGCTGTTGTAGGTATACGAAGCTGAACAAGAAATCTCGGCAAGAAGTAAGAAGGCTGAAAGTAAATGGTGTACAGACAAATGGCAGACCAGCTCTCAAGGTACTTATTTCATGCCTATCCACATTAAAATTGAAAGTCTTTGTTCGGAATTATTCTTCTAAAATATTATTTTGTTAATTCTAGCGCGAGTATTGGCGGTACTGGAAGCGCTAGATCGACACTGCTTCGATAGAGTGGACCCGAATAATAATTTAGATACCCTGTATAAAGAAGTGTTCGCTAACTGCCCGCCGCCTTCCAAGGATAATAGTGATACCAAAGACCCGGTGAGTGATGGAAAATTAACCTTATGTTTATTGGACTAAGGTGCAAGTTCAGTGACAACATAAACATCTGTTTTGAAACTTTTGTTTTCTTGAAACAACAAGCTGCTATGCGCAGCTTACTTGCATACGTACAGTATACTGACTATAGTTTTTTGAGAACTTTAAGTCATCATCATGTACCTATTCTTCTCCCAACTATGTTTGGGTTGGCTTCTAATCTAACTGGGTGGAGTTGAGTAGTAGTGTTTTACATGGACTGCCTATCTCCTCAACGCAGTTACAAGACTGGCCGCCAGTTTCAGAGCTATCTGACAGATTTTTTTTTTTTTTTTTTTACTAGCCTTTTTATCGTCCCACTGCTGGGCACAGGCCTCCTCTCACACGGAGAAGGATTGAGCATTAATCACCACGCTTGCTCAATGCGGGTTGGCGATTTCAGACTTATAGTCCAGGTTTCCTCATATCTGACAGATATACCATATAAATGTTTTTAATTTTGATTATTTTTCTATGGCATGATCTATCAAACAGATCTAGAACTCTATCTGAAACCTGTAAAACTGGCGGTGGTTGTCAGACTTTCTTGCTTCTGACTGCTGGGTGGTGTACATTGCATAGGAGTGGGCGTGCCCGTACTCTGTGGTACGCGTCGTGTGCGAGTGGGCCGTGTGCGGCGCGCGCTGGGGCGAGCACCGCGCCCAGGCCGCCGCCGCGCTGCTCGACCGCCGCCAGCACCACACCACGCACCACCACCACGACCACCACGCCACAGGTACCGACACACCATATACACACGCATATACAAGAGCACCGCGCGCAGGCCGCCGCCGCGCTGCTCGACCGCCGCCAGCACCACACCACGCACCACCACCACGACCACCACGCCACAGGTACCGACACACCATATACACACGCATATACAAGAGCACCGCGCGCAGGCCGCCGCCGCGCTGCTCGACCGCCGCCAGCACCACACCACGCACCACCACCACGACCACCACGCCACAGGTACCGACACACCATATACACACGCATATACAAGAGCACCGCGCGCAGGCCGCCGCCGCGCTGCTCGACCGCCGCCAGCACCACACCACGCACCACCACCACGACCACCACGCCACAGGTACCGACACACCATATACACACGCATATACAAGAGCACCGCGCGCAGGCCGCCGCCGCGCTGCTCGACCGCCGCCAGCACCACACCACGCACCACCACCACGACCACCACGCCACAGGTACCGACACACCATATACACACGCATATACAAGAGCACCGCGCGCAGGCCGCCGCCGCGCTGCTCGACCGCCGCCAGCACCACACCACGCACCACCACCACGACCACCACGCCACAGGTACCGACACACCATATACACACGCATATACAAGAGCACCGCGCGCAGGCCGCCGCCGCGCTGCTCGACCGCCGCCAGCACCACACCACGCACCACCACCACGACCACCACGCCACAGGTACCGACACACCATATACACACGCATATACAAGAGCACCGCGCGCAGGCCGCCGCCGCGCTGCTCGACCGCCGCCAGCACCACACCACGCACCACCACCACGACCACCACGCCACAGGTACCGACACACCATATACACACGCATATACAAGAGCACCGCGCGCAGGCCGCCGCCGCGCTGCTCGACCGCCGCCAGCACCACACCACGCACCACCACCACGACCACCACGCCACAGGTACCGACACACCATATACACACGCATATACAAGAGCACCGCGCGCAGGCCGCCGCCGCGCTGCTCGACCGCCGCCAGCACCACACCACGCACCACCACCACGACCACCACGCCACAGGTACCGACACACCATATACACACGCATATACAAGAGCACCGCGCGCAGGCCGCCGCCGCGCTGCTCGACCGCCGCCAGCACCACACCACGCACCACCACCACGACCACCACGCCACAGGTACCGACACACCATATACACACGCATATACAAGAGCACCGCGCGCAGGCCGCCGCCGCGCTGCTCGACCGCCGCCAGCACCACACCACGCACCACCACCACGACCACCACGCCACAGGTACCGACACACCATATACACACGCATATACAAGAGCACCGCGCGCAGGCCGCCGCCGCGCTGCTCGACCGCCGCCAGCACCACACCACGCACCACCACCACGACCACCACGCCACAGGTACCGACACACCATATACACACGCATATACAAGAGCACCGCGCGCAGGCCGCCGCCGCGCTGCTCGACCGCCGCCAGCACCACACCACGCACCACCACCACGACCACCACGCCACAGGTACCGACACACCATATACACACGCATATACAAGAGCACCGCGCGCAGGCCGCCGCCGCGCTGCTCGACCGCCGCCAGCACCACACCACGCACCACCACCACGACCACCACGCCACAGGTACCGACACACCATATACACACGCATATACAAGAGCACCGCGCGCAGGCCGCCGCCGCGCTGCTCGACCGCCGCCAGCACCACACCACGCACCACCACCACGACCACCACGCCACAGGTACCGACACACCATATACACACGCATATACAAGAGCACCGCGCGCAGGCCGCCGCCGCGCTGCTCGACCGCCGCCAGCACCACACCACGCACCACCACCACGACCACCACGCCACAGGTACCGACACACCATATACACACGCATATACAAGAGCACCGCGCGCAGGCCGCCGCCGCGCTGCTCGACCGCCGCCAGCACCACACCACGCACCACCACCACGACCACCACGCCACAGGTACCGACACACCATATACACACGCATATACAAGAGCACCGCGCGCAGGCCGCCGCCGCGCTGCTCGACCGCCGCCAGCACCACACCACGCACCACCACCACGACCACCACGCCACAGGTACCGACACACCATATACACACGCATATACAAGAGCACCGCGCGCAGGCCGCCGCCGCGCTGCTCGACCGCCGCCAGCACCACACCACGCACCACCACCACGACCACCACGCCACAGGTACCGACACACCATATACACACGCATATACAAGAGCACCGCGCGCAGGCCGCCGCCGCGCTGCTCGACCGCCGCCAGCACCACACCACGCACCACCACCACGACCACCACGCCACAGGTACCGACACACCATATACACACGCATATACAAGAGCACCGCGCGCAGGCCGCCGCCGCGCTGCTCGACCGCCGCCAGCACCACACCACGCACCACCACCACGACCACCACGCCACAGGTACCGACACACCATATACACACGCATATACAAGAGCACCGCGCGCAGGCCGCCGCCGCGCTGCTCGACCGCCGCCAGCACCACACCACGCACCACCACCACGACCACCACGCCACAGGTACCGACACACCATATACACACGCATATACAAGAGCACCGCGCGCAGGCCGCCGCCGCGCTGCTCGACCGCCGCCAGCACCACACCACGCACCACCACCACGACCACCACGCCACAGGTACCGACACACCATATACACACGCATATACAAGAGCACCGCGCGCAGGCCGCCGCCGCGCTGCTCGACCGCCGCCAGCACCACACCACGCACCACCACCACGACCACCACGCCACAGGTACCGACACACCATATACACACGCATATACAAGAGCACCGCGCGCAGGCCGCCGCCGCGCTGCTCGACCGCCGCCAGCACCACACCACGCACCACCACCACGACCACCACGCCACAGGTACCGACACACCATATACACACGCATATACAAGAGCACCGCGCGCAGGCCGCCGCCGCGCTGCTCGACCGCCGCCAGCACCACACCACGCACCACCACCACGACCACCACGCCACAGGTACCGACACACCATATACACACGCATATACAAGAGCACCGCGCGCAGGCCGCCGCCGCGCTGCTCGACCGCCGCCAGCACCACACCACGCACCACCACCACGACCACCACGCCACAGGTACCGACACACCATATACACACGCATATACAAGAGCACCGCGCGCAGGCCGCCGCCGCGCTGCTCGACCGCCGCCAGCACCACACCACGCACCACCACCACGACCACCACGCCACAGGTACCGACACACCATATACACACGCATATACAAGAGCACCGCGCGCAGGCCGCCGCCGCGCTGCTCGACCGCCGCCAGCACCACACCACGCACCACCACCACGACCACCACGCCACAGGTACCGACACACCATATACACACGCATATACAAGAGCACCGCGCGCAGGCCGCCGCCGCGCTGCTCGACCGCCGCCAGCACCACACCACGCACCACCACCACGACCACCACCACGACCACCACGCCACAGGTACCGACACACCATATACAAACGCAAGAAGAAACAAATATCATTAATTGCCACATGACAAATATTACCAGATCAGATCGCCGTATCTATCATATAACCAAATTAAACATGCAATTTAAGACTAAGATCAAATAAAACACATTTTTACTAACTGGATATCTTATACAGGATCAGATGACAAGGAATCCATAAGCTCTGGTACTGGGCTGTACAACGGACCGCCCATTTTCCAGAACCTTCTGCTACGCTTCCTTGACAATGACGCACCAGTATTAGGTAAGTCGTTTTTTTTGTAATAAAAATATTTTACTTAGAAAAAAATATTTTTTACTTATTTACAATAAAATTCAAATATTTATCTTTTATCAGAATGCTATGTATTAAAACTCATAAGCCTTTTAAGAAAGGATGAATTCAAACTTTCGGCAATAAAATAGCCAAGTTAGATCTATAATGGCAAGTCTACTTCCACCAGAAAAATAAAAAGATATTTTTCTATTATATAATCTTTCTTTCAGACGAGAGCCCGAACGCTCCGCCCGGCAACAGACAGCAGTTCGCGAACTTAGTGCACTTGTTCGGCGAACTGATACGACGCGACGTATTCTCGCACGACGCTTATATGTGCACGCTTATTTCTAGAGGTAAGGACGTATGTGTTGTTATATTTTCTGTGTTCATAGTAGTCAAATCTGTCTAAGAATCAACCTGTAATATCTACTCGTACAGTATTTAGGTGTCAGTTGACGGCAGAAGTGATCTAGGGATATAGGCCACGTACGCTCAATAGTGCTCGGAAGTTAGTTGCAAGTCGCCATTAAATTTGCCGGCCACTGTACAATAATGTATTCCAAAAATAACAACCGCTAGCCTTTCAATTTTTGATCCTATTTCTTTACCGCCAAATTCCTTTCTAAGTGAAATATTTGATTAATAACGTACAGGTGATTTAATATCGCCTACGGAGCCGACGTCGACGGGCGGCGCGTCTCACACGGTGGCTCCTCCCGCCAACAGTACTGGTACCAACCACAACATGGACGACGATATCTTCGCTGGCATCGACCTCAAGCCTAAGATGGAGGTAATTTACTTATTATAATCATAAGCACTACAGGGTTTTTGTGTTTTTAGAATATAAAAAAATCCCACTGTAACCATATAGCAAATTAAAAAAGATAGCAATAACACGGCCGTTTCTGCCTCAGGACATTTGAAATGTATGTAAAGTGCCTAAAATCTATTGATTAATCCTCAAATAAGTTATATTTATTTAATCTATTGACTGAAATAAATGCAAACAGCACAGTACACAATCAAATAATCTGACAATAATAATTTTTCAATTTTTTTTTCGGTTCGCTATAAATAAGTTGTTTCAAAATAGTCAAGATTGATATAAAGATTATTTCAATCTACAGGAGAACGTTCGCATGGACTTAGACGACTCTAAGATAGACGATGACCTGGACAAACTACTTCAGCATATCAAAGAGGACCAACAAAACTCAATGGACGCGCCTGATAGTCCGAAAGACCCTGGTGAACCTTCGCATGGGTGAGTAGAATACATCATTATTTTTGATTAAAATAAATGTCAGTTTCTTTTCAATTTACTGTAGTTTTTTGTATGTCAAAAGGGAAAACGGTATAGATGTCTCTGTTGTCTGTCACGCCCTTTTATTTATACACTAGCTTCTGCCAGCGGTTTCACCCGCGTCCCGTAGGAACTACTCGGCGCACCCGGATAAAAAGTAGCCTATAGCCTTCCTCGATAAATCGACTATCTAACACTGAATGAATTTTTCAAATCGGACCAGTAGTTTCTGAGATTAGCGCGTTCAAACAAACAAACAAACTCTTCAGCTTTATAATATTAGATGTGTNAATTTACTGTAGTTTTTTGTATGTCAAAAGGGAAAACGGTATAGATGTCTCTGTTGTCTGTCACGCCCTTTTATTTATACACTACTTTCTGCCAGCGGTTTCACCCGCGTCCCGTAGGAACTACTCGGCGCACCCGGATAAAAAGTAGCCTATAGCCTTCCTCGATAAATCGACTATCTAACACTGAATGAATTTTTCAAATCGGACCAGTAGTTTCTGAGATTAGCGCGTTCAAACAAACAAACAAACTCTTCAGCTTTATAATATTAGTATAGATTTCATGGTGTGCCTTATTAAAAGTCCTGTTTAATTCCAGTGTGAACTCGCCAATGATGGGCCCCAGCGGCATGAGTATCCCGGGCATACCGTCTATGAGCATGGGACCTATGTCAGTTCCCGGTACGTATGGTTTTATGTAGCTTACGCATTTTCAGCATATTTTGTTTTTTGGAATATAGGAATTAATGTTTTGACATTATTAAAAAAATGGTTTTGTGTCGGAAATTGGGGCTGAGCAATGATGCAGAATATTTAACAATAAAATAAATTGCAAAATAAGTGTAGTCGTTGCCGTAGTTTCCTAGAAGCTACCTGTCCACAGAAGTGGATCGAGGGTGCGAGGCTAGCCAGCTTTAAGCACCAATTTTCTCCCCATCCAGGCATCCGAACCACCAGTTCAGGGCCGTCCAGCGGTTGCGGAGTCACCCAAGGCACGGTGTCCCGGCACTACCACTACACGCTGCACTTCCCACTGCCGCCAGCCGAGCCAGAACACACTCCGCATGACGCGAATCAGCGGCATATACTGCTGTACGGGGTTGGACGTGCCCGGGACGACGCTAGGCATGTTGTCAAGAAAATGACCAAAGGTATGACCTGATTTTTGAAGGGGAGGTGATAAAAATGGGTGTCTTAATTTCCCCGTCTGTTATCATTGAATGATAGGCGGCCACTGTCAAGTGCACAAGAACGTCGGTAGTGTGACACCCTATCTTTTGTGCAGTTGACAGCTGTCAGTTTTTAAGTGAAGGTTGACTTATTTGTACTGGCTGATAGCAACTGTCAACTGCACCAAAAAACGGTCAGACTGTATGCCTGTACGCCAGTCTCACCAGTAGTATATGGCATCAGAATTGACATCACGGGCGACTAGGCTGCATACTGATATATATTTCGGAACACCCGCCTGATGGCTTGGTCCATCATTTGCCAATGGACAGATGCCAGATGGACTTCTAGTCTAACCGAATGACTGGTTTACACGTTTTGGTTTTTGTTGCAGAAATCTGTAAATTATTCTCCAAGAAGTTCTCAATTGACGTGGCTGAAGGTGGAAAGATCAAGAAGCATTCGCGCAACGAATTTAATTTTGAAGCTGTCACACAAAAATTTCAGGTGTGCCTATGAAATATTTTTATCGCTAGGAATTATTATCATTATGCTACATATTGAAGTATTTTGCATTGGAAAAAATGTTATTATAATAATGATTTATTTTATGTCAACACCAGACTTTGGTTAAAAATATATGCTCCCTGATAAAAGTGGACCTGTAGGTTACCAATTACTAGGTTTCAATTTATCTCCCTTTACCTTAGACATTTAACTAAGCACAAAATATAAATATCCCAGGCGATGTCAATGTACGAGCAAGGTGCGGTGTCGTGGGCGGTCGGCAGCGCGGTGTGCGAAGCCCTAGCGGCGTACGCGGGCGGCGCCACCACCTACCTGCCGCAGCCGGAACACGTCGCCTTCGCGCTCGACCTCATGGAGATCGCATTGAACGTGCACGGACTTATTGAGACTTGTATACAGGTAAGTAAAAATGTGTATTTTGAAATGCCTAGCTAGGCATTCTTTTAGCTCCGTACAAAAAAAAATAATATACATATTTTAGAACTATTCTTCTTCTCTCCTGGCCTTATTCTTATACGGGGTCGTCCCCCCTAATATATTTCCGCCATTCCTGGAGATTTTGTGTAATGTCTGTGTCATGACCCATCGTCTTTAAATCTGTGGAGATCGTTTGGATCCAGGTGGTTGGTGGGCCTTGAATGGCCATGACTGACATTTTAGAACTATTCAAATTGCAAATTATTCCGTTCGATCGCCACTATAAAATTTTGAATGTCAGCCAATTTTTAATTGTATGTCTATGTAAGGCATTTGGTGGAGAAATTAGGAAAATATGGCTAAGCATTAAAGCAAATGGGAGAGCAAACCAAAATAGGATGGATTGTGTGACCAAATGGCAAAAGAGGTTACTATTGTGAGGTGACGACAGCAGGTGATGATGGGAACCCTATTAATAATTGGTGTCCTTTCCAGATCCTCAAGGAGTTATCAGAGGTAGAAAGTGCGTTGATAGCCCGCGGTGCACCCAGCAGTGGGCTGGCGGCGCCGCGTGCGTACACGTCTGCGCTCGCCCTCTACACCGTCGGCGCTCTTAGGAAATACCACTCCTCATTACTGTGTATGTTATAAAGCAATTTTTCCGTCTTATAAATTGGATAAACATGGATACGTATTTTTTTCTTTCCCGCCACGTAATAATAACATAGAGCCAATTGAATTAACTTGGAATTTTATGGAAACGTGACGTCTCAATATACAAATATTTACCCCCACAAATATTATTAAATAACATTTATAACCGAGACCCTATTTGCGAACTTTCTACTACTTGTTTTTTTGCCAATAAATTATTCGTTTTCTTTCTCCCCACAGTATGCGTAGAACAAACATCAGCAGTGTTTGAGCAACTATGCCGGCTAGTCAAGTGCGTCGTAAACCCGGGTGACTGCGGTTCTGCTGAGCGCTGCGTACTGGCGCAGCTACACGACCTATATAAGGCAGCCGCGCATCTCTGTCATGCGCCGCATGCTGATACCTTTGCTAATGCATACCCTAAGATCAAGTGAGTAAACGTATCTATATTGGATACAGTACAGCTTGCTACGCAGCCAATCGGCTTACTTCAGACTCGCTTCTACTTCAGACGATTACATCGGTTGTAATATAAATGTACTATTTTCAGACAAGCGCTGTACTCGCCTTTGCAACCAACACCATCCAACTATCCCTACAATCCACAGTTTTTGAGTGAATTCTTCACTAATCCCCGAAAAGGTACATATTTTCCATGACCTATTTTTACTTATTTACTTATTTAAAGTGCTACTTAAGTATTGGGAGCTACTTTATACTTGAATTTCAGGTAAAATAGAAATAGCGTGGGCGCGACAGGTAGCGGAGTCACCCGCTAACAGGTACAGCTTTGTCTGCTCTGCGATGCTCGCCGTATGTCGGGAGGTGGATAATGATCGGTAAGGAAATCATCTTAACATTACTGCAGATGAATGAAGTTGTATAATGTCTGTGTGGTGTACTGTACGTGAGTTGTGTCTGTGTGTGTGTGAGTAAGTGTGTTGTATGTGTGAGTGTTTTTGTATATGTGTGAGTGAGAGGGTGTGTTTGTGCGAGTGAGTGAGTGTGTTTGTGTGAGTGAGTGAGTGTGTTTGTGTGTGTGTGAGTGTATGTGGCGCAGCGTGAACGTACTAAATGGCGGAGATGACTGCATAGTGCGCTATACTCTGCGCGTGTGTGTGCAGCGTGAACGAGCTGGGCGTGGTGTGCGCGGAGATGACGGCGTGGTGCAGCGGGCTGGCGGCCGAGTGGCTGGGCGCGCTGGTGGCGCTGTGCGGCGCGCAGCACTACCCCGCGTCCGCGCCGCACGCCGCGCCGCCGCCGCTCTACCCCGACCTGCTGCTGCACCGCGACCTGCACGACCAGGCCGCGCACGACGCGCTCGCCGTCTTCACATGTATACTCGTCGGTAAGTACTAATTATATTCTCATTTACCACCCTAGTTTACTTAAGCGTCTGCAATGCACATAGTTTTTCCTAAATAAAACTGAACACCCGGCATTCATTTTCACAAGGCCGGTTCTTTGACATTAAACTTCTTATTAATCGCGCAAATAGCTAGTCAAAAATAAAATTGAAACTCCTATTTCTCCACTCAACTTTTCCCTTTTACACCATGTTAGCGCGTCACTGCTTCTCGCTGGAAGACTTCGTGCGTCACGCGGCGCTGCCCTCGCTCCTGAAAGCGTGCGGCGGCGGCGGCAACTCGGTCAACGCGCCAAACGCGCCGTCACCTGACACGGGCGCGAGGCTCACGTGTCACTTACTGCTGAGACTGTTTAAAACTGTGGATACGCCCCAGCCGGGTAAGTAGTTTTATTTAGGAAGAGATATTTCTTGCAGTTACACCTTCGTCCCCGCAACTGACATTGTTATTTACTATTTTCCCTGTTCAACACGTTTTTTGGAGTGAAAACTTCTTTAGCGGCGTTGAGCACTTTTTTTACTAGAAAAGGCTTTTGACAGCCTTTTAATAATTTTGTTAATGAAAACGAAACAACTATGCAATGCTCTTAGCACAGCGGGTACCGTTTTGTGCAGTTGACTGTTGCTGCAGCCATCCTTGAAAACTCACAGCACTAAGTCAACTGCAGTAAGACTGGTGGAACTATACCTACTTATGTCATACATTTCGCAGGTCTATACTCGGTGTCTACGTCACCGGGGCCAGGTGGGGCAGCGGCGGGCGTACGGCTGTCGTGCGATAGACACCTGCTGGCTGCTGCACATAAAAACATCGGCGTCGGACCAGTACTCGCCACGCTTAAAGCTATACTCAGTATGTTTATCTACATATAATTTTTTCTTTGTGGGAAATCATCAATTGACCCTTCCCGCTGTGGGTGCAAAGTGAGAAAGTGTTGAACTGGTACTGACTAAAACTCACCATGTTTTTCACTAGGGTCTTGCAGTCACATGGTACGTTTTTATATAAAGCTCTTAAACTGCCTGTACAAATAAAGACCAACATTTCAGATAGACCTAAACTTGAGTGTATCTATGTATATGTCACCGGAAAATAACAAGATCCGTGAGTTTATTTTCCTAGGAAATTGATAAACTTTCGTAAGATTCTAAACTGGAGATAAATTTTATTATTTTACGTTCACATTTTCGTAAATTGATAAACTTACTGAAGTCACTCGTAAAATAATAAGTAAGCACTACGCATGATCTGATTGGTTGACTGTCACATGTCACTTCTCCTTCCTTGCGGCCGCCATTGAAGTCTATGGACACAAGCAGTGCCATTAGGAGCATTGACCAATCAGAGAGCAGTGTGTTATTTTACGTATTTCAAAGATGCGTATATTTAAAAGAGCTTCTGTGATTGGTCGAACCATTTAGAATCTTACGAATAGATATCCGTAAGTTTATAAATTTACCGTGTGACGTCGGAAATTGATAAATTTACGAAAATAAGGACGTAAAATAATACAATTTATCTCCCGTTTAGAATCCTACGGAAGTTTATAAATTTCCTAGGAAATTTATAAATATACGGATCTTGTTATTTTCCGGTGACA
>NWSH02000519.1:10499875-10530794 GCA_002382865.2 Heliothis virescens | reverse complement strand
AAATTGATAAACTTTCGTAAGATTCTAAACTGGAGATAAATTTTATTATTTTACGTTCACATTTTCGTAAATTGATAAACTTACTGAAGTCACTCGTAAAATAATAAGTAAGCACTACGCATGATCTGATTGGTTGACTGTCACATGTCACTTCTCCTTCCTTGCGGCCGCCATTGAAGTCTATGGACACAAGCAGTGCCATTAGGAGCATTGACCAATCAGAGAGCAGTGTGTTATTTTACGTATTTCTAAGATGCGTATATTTAAAAGAGCTTCTGTGATTGGTCGAACCATTTAGAATCTTACGAATAGATATCCGTAAGTTTATAAATTTACCGTGTGACGTCGGAAATTGATAAATTTACGAAAATAAGGACGTAAAATAATACAATTTATCTCCCGTTTAAAATCCTACGGAAGTTTATAAATTTCCTAGGAAATTTATAAATATACGGATCTTGTTATTTTCCGGTGACATATATATAAAAAAAGATTGAAATATCTAGCTAGGCTACTGCTTGTCGTTATTATAATTACACTGACATCAAGTCGACTAGCAGTAACACATACTTTCATCTGCAGTGGTGGGTGACTCAACTGCCCGTGACGGTGGCAAGCCCGGTGGCAAGAAGTCCTGCGAACTGTCGCACATTTTAGGCACCAGTGACACAGTACCTACCGACGCTCAACTGGACCTCATGTCGTAAGTACACTACTATAGTACTGATGAGTACATAACTTGCAATATCACTGTTATTTTAAACTATTTGATGAGATCCTGAGTAGTAAGCAAACTGAGTGACATGTTGGAACTTTGAATATTTTTCAAGAGCAATTTTTTTTTTTCAAATAACCCAATATTTGTCTTGAAACTGTCTAGTTTCTAACCGTTTTTGGTGCATTTGACAGTTGCTGTACAAATAAGTCAGTCATCCCCTGTAAAGTGACAGCTGTCAACTGCACAAAAGATGCAGTGGCACTTTTAGTTTGTTTACTATTCGGGATATTTAATTTGGTATAATACAAGTAGTGTCATTGACATCTCGACATGGTCCTTGAGTATTGAATAAACGTTTTTCTTTCTAATAAATATTTCGACTTTCAGTTCATAAGGATCATGTCGTAAAGATCATAATATTATTTTTCTGACACATATTGACTCGCGATGTTTTTTTTTTATCCTTAGGATGGTAGATTCAGAGATGAGTGGGGGCCATAGAACTCCTAGGTTTGTTTTTTTGATATTGAGTTACACGGTTGCACACCCCACGACCACGGACTTGGCTTCACTGTGTACTTTTGTACATATACTCATATCATTCTGACATTATGTTTATTATTGGCGTAGCTACGATGTAAAAAAATGCCACATCGAATTAAAAAAGTTTTTTAAAGAAGTTGTATATGTCTGAATGGCAATAAAGTAAAATTTTACGCACAATTTAAACACTCAAAGTGCGCCTGCCCTGTTCATTAATAATTATAATCTCTAAACTTTATCGATAATTTAGTAACCTCTATGTTTATAATAACAAAATATCGACACGAATACTTTCTTGTATAAAGCTTTCAAATACAATTCAAATGGAAGCAGTGGACAAAAAATAAAAACAATACATTATCTGCGTTTTGTCATAAAAATATCGCAGTATCGAATATTCTAATCGATTACATTATAATCGATAAGAACATAGCTACGCCAATACTCACTCGCTTCGCTTCTCTTCATATTGTTTGCTCCTGGCATCATGCTGTGCAAGGGTCGTCTCGATGTGTAGTTGCTTCATCCTTGTCTGTCAATAGCGACACTGGTTGTAACGTTGCCCTTACTAATTCTACTCTTTACTCACAAATATATGTTTCACTGAGACCATGTTTAAAAAATGCTATGTATATTGAAGTGTAAAATCCATGTGTAAACTTTTGTTTAATAACAGTCAATAAACATTTTTGTTGAGCAACAAGAATGTTTCTGGAAACAAGTACTTTGCCTTTTATTATCAACTGCGCAACCCGCAATGTTGCTAGCAATTCAGCAACATGTTGATGCAACTTTGTTTATTAACAAAAGTTTGTAGTTAATACAGGGCTTAAATGTTTGTAAGTGAAGAGTAACTTGTCCCACTCCACCGTTTGTGTCGTCCACAGGTTCACGTTTTGTGTTTAACAATCGATTCTGTGTTTCACTCCTTAATGTCTACAGGTCTTCACAGCGACTCTTTAACTAATTCCTCATCTGTTATACATATTTAGTATTTAGTAAGTAGTCTACAATCTAGCTATTAATAGCCTACCTAAAAATAAAAAACTTCCACACCGGCAACAAAAATTACTGACGTTATACGTGCAGTATGTTTGAAATAACTTTACGGATCCAATGTTAGCCGATTGGTTGCGCAATAGACAGTTTTATTCTCTATTGCGCAGCCAAAAAGCTAACTTCAGACTCGTCAATTTATTTCGGACGTACTCTAAGCATTTTTATTCCATTTATAAATATATTGTTTTAAAAATGGAATACAATGCGCCATGTATAACATCCAGTTCTGGCCAGTATACGACTTTATTTTTTTTAAATACGACCTTCAAACCTCCTTTGAATTGGGTATCAAGCTTCTTCATGTCAATAAACTAAATCACATGTGAATAACTAATGGATTAACTTTGGAATTTAATGTTGGGATAAATAACTGTAATTATCTAGCTATTAATTTCACCCCGGGTATGGTTGCAGGGGTAGCGGAGGCGTGGGGTCTACGTTACTCGACTCTTCGCAATCGCTCTCGTCACTAGCTAGAAGGGTTCTCGCAGAGATTTGCTCGGAGGAATGGGTGCTGCAGAAATGTCTGCAGAACCCTGATGAGTTGTACCAGCCCGATATGCTGTTGGACCCGATGCTGACTTCAAGACAAGCGCAAAGGTAGCTTATAACGGTGATATACTTTAAAAGCGTATTGTGCGTGTGTGAAAAAGTATCGATACTAAACTTATCGATAAAATAAGTTTTCGTTTATTGTAATGCCTACCGATGATTGCAGATTGCTCCACATGATCTGCTATCCTGAATCAGCGAGCCACACACATCCTGATCTTGATCAGAAGACAATGATCACACGACTTCTTGAGGTAATTGTTTTACACTGTTTCATTTTAAGATTTACTCCTCACTAAGTTCTGTAAGTCTCAAGTTCCGTAGATGGAGTGGTGGAGAGAAGTGTGTTTGCGTTACGTCAAATGACTGCCTATTTATATCGCCTCAAGTCACTGGCATAGCGAGTAATTTCAGTTCCAAGCGTCCCCCTCACCTATATTATTTATTAATTGTACAAAGTTGAAGGGTTTGCTTGTTTGGATCCACTCATCATCTTCCTCTGTTTCTCTGTTTCATCTGTTTCTAATTTTATAAGGGGTCGGTGCAAAATATTTGTTTGAACACAATAATCTCAGGAATTATCGATTTAATAAATAATTTGTGTTATACATTTATAGAGATAAGTTTTACGCTTTATATCCTGGTGCGCGGAGTAGTTCCCACGTGACGTAGGTGAGATATTTTTTTTATATCTGTAAAATTATATTGTAAATGATGTGTTCTCCAACAGAACCTAGAGCAGTGGTCGCTGCGCATGTCGTGGCTGGACCTGCAGCTGATGTTCAAGCAGTTCCCGGGCGGGTCGTCGGAGCTGAGCGCGTGGCTCGACACGGTGGCGCGCGCCGTCATCAACGTCTTCCAGCAGCCCGCGCCGCCGCCGCCTGATAAAGATAGGTCAGTTACTTTTATACTAGAAGATGTAGAGACCATTAAAGCTCTGGCCAAACTTAACGGGGTCGGTAATAGCGGGTAGCGGAGGTGCACGTACGAAGTTTGTTTCGAACTGATATTAAATTTGGCGACAACTATACCTGTTTTAAATTATTCCGAAATACACGCTTTTATGTCGTCATTAAAACAGCAAAGTCTTCGTCAGCCATTTGTTACCTCGCGCATGCGCTTTAATGTTGTGTTCATACTTTTAATTATCCTGAAATAGAAACCACTGGTTCGGAATGGCGAAGATATTTGCGAGTACTCCATAACTAAATTAATATAATTCCCGTGTTTGGGAACATCCCCTAAACACAGCAGCTATAAACAAGCTCTCGGCTTCACCGTCAATAACAATGCAAACCCCGTATGTTGGCAAGTCAAGAAGTCGCAGTAGACAATTTTGTCCCTAAAAAATCTATTCTACGGGTCTTTTAGGGACAAAATTGTCTACTGCGACTTTCTAAAGTCAAACCGTAATGCATTTTTTCCTGAATGTGATGTTAACAATCTCCTAACATTAGTTACAAATAATGACGTGTTTGTATTAGAACTGGCACGGACCGCGGCGTGGTGAGCACGAGCAAGTGGTCGGAGTCGGTATGGCTGGTGGCGCCGCTCGTGGCCAAGCTGCCCGCCGCCGTCCAGGGCCGGGTGCTCAAGCAGGCTGGACAGGTAATTTGTACATACAGATGATCAGAAAATATTACCTCTATATATTAGAAAGTACTATTTGACTTGTACGTATTGAGTGAAGAGAATTTTTTTTTTTTGTTACATCTTGAAATTGGTCGAAAACAGGTGTACTTGTTCAGTTGGCTACTTTACTGTGAGACAGGTTGTCTACGAGATTCGAGTACGCGAGTAATTTAGGTTCATTTTATACACGATAGTCTTCAGCTAGAAAAAAAATACAACTCTTCTTTTTTTACGTCGATTACTAAAAAATACAATAATTTATTGCAACAGATACTAGAAAGCGGTTGGGGCGCGGGCTGCAGCGGCAACTGTTCAAGCGGCGGCGGTGGAGGCGGCAGCTCGCATCGAGACTGCAAGAGTCATCAGAGCCCCAGCTATAAAGGGTTAGCTATAGCTTTATATTGTTGCACAGACGGCAGCACATTAACCTACCACAAACTGTCAAATTTTTCCAATAGGTTTTCAACCTTATCACAATAGTTGAAGGTTAATGTTCGATTGGTAAAATTTGACAGGTTCGGGTAGGTTGACCTGCTGTTGTCTGTACAATTCAGAAAAGAATTTAGAAACATTTTAAAGTATCAAAATTAAACTAATCATCCATTACCATCTCAGTTGAATATATTTATGGATGCATGGATATTTGTTCTTTGCGCTGTCGTCTTCCTGAGATCTACGTTTGCATGTAGGCAACGTAGTGTAGGGCGTCCTGCTGCACGGTGGACCGACGATTTGAAGAAAATGGTGGGCAGTAGATGGATGCGGGCTACCCAATGCCGAGATGGCGCGCGCTGGCAGAATAAGAACTAAAGTTTGACAGACATGTTTAGTCAGTACTACCAAGTGACAACCCTATGGCTTCGATGGTGCTGACGTCATCATTTTGACAAGAAGGCTTAGCTTTATTACTGGTACATGTTTATTCTGTGAGAATAGGGTGATATGATGATGTTTGTTGCACCAGGTCTGCGGGCGGCGGCAGTGGCGGCAAGCGCGGCGTGAGCGGCGGCGGCTGCAGCGGCGGCTGCGCGTGCGGCGGCGGCAGCGCCGTGCGACTCGCCAACGAGCCGCTGCTGTCGCTCGTACTCACGTGCTTGCGCCACCAGGATGACCAGAAGGTAGCGTTCATATACTAGATACAGCTGTCGTAAAACTCGATGTCTCGATGTCATTTTGAGCAAAATCCACGCTTTTGGCTATACACCTCCCTCATCCCTGTTATCCGGTTACCTAGGTTTGGTTTTTGTGTAGCCATTCCGTGACGACAAAAAAATCGATAAGAACTATATAATACATTTGTTTCTTTTACCGACCAGCTATTCATTGAACAGAGCAAGAAATATTGCTATATGGGAAAACTCCCATCTGCTTTTTTTTTTCACAACAAAGTTGGTGTCGACTTCCAGTCTAACCATATGCAGCAGAGTGCTAGTGATTTACATGGAGCGACTGCCTAGCTGACCACCTCAACCCGACTACCCAGACAACCCGATACCCCTTAAAAATACTGATTTTCCAGACTTTCTGGCTTCTGACTACCCGACGACAACGACTACCGAAGATGTTGCACTGATTTAACGTACCTTCTGAAGAACTTGTTATGACAATATTACCTATCCAGGGGCTGACCGCGCCAAATGCTTAACCTAGTTTCTTAACTCTAATTACCGAAAATATTGTCGTAGGAGAGCCTCCTAAGCTCAATCCACACCCAACTGGTCCACTATCTAACCCACGCGCGGGAACACGAGCGCGCGGCCTGCGGCGACGGGTGGCAAGACGACGCGGCGCCCGACGCCTTACTGCTGCGCTTCTCCCTCGCCGGCGGCATGTTCGACGCCATCCGCCGCTCCTACCAGCTGACGGCCGACTGGGCGGTGCTGCTCACTCAGCTCGTGGCGCACCAGCTTATCGATGCTTATAATAATAGGTAACTATTTTTTATTTTTTTGACTTTCGGAGTTACTAACTTCTGCTAGTGTTCCCGTTTTCGTTGGAATTTTGGGAAATCCTCTCTTAGAGCTTTCGCGGCGTCTGCGCCGCGTAGTCGCGACGTCTGCGCTGCGCATTAGTCTATAGAACTCCTGCGCTGAACAAACGCTAGTGTGAAGGCGTTCTCAGTGATACCTGCATCCCCTAGATATCTTCATAGCAAATTACTTTCTACACTCAGTAGTTTTGGCTGTGCGTTATCTGTCAGTCAGTCAGTCTCTCAGTAATGGAAGAGTTTTATTAATATAAGTATATTGATTGTTCTTGTCTGCATTGTGTTCCCGACGCGATTAGTTTCATGTAATAAATCGGTGGTTTGGGGAGGGTCGTCAAATGACTCCGCCCACTACGGGAGGAACGAGAGCGTCAGACTTTTGCACAGTTGTAAACCCAGCTGTGTTCCCAGCTATGTTCTGATTTCTTTCGAACAACTCTGCAGATTACCTTAATATACAGCAAATTGAAAAAAATATGCGGTAGTGCTGGACATCGGAATCTTGGAATCACTAATTGTTCGATTGATCATACATCTTGATTTTTTTTCTATCATATCCAAAAGAAGGAAAATCTTGATTTTCTAAAGCGTTTTGCCTCGTCACCATTCCTTATACACAACCGCCTACCTGACCCATACTCGCATGACGCTCTTCAATTAAATTCGTCAACGAAACATACATTACATGTTTCAAGTACATAGAAACATTTCTTGCACTCACACAGTGCAAATTTTCCGACCTAAAAGTCGATAAATACAACAAATGATCAATATTCCGATCCCAAATTCCTCTATCTTAGTCAATAAGTTATTTTATAAGTTCCCATACAGGTTCATCGGCAACAAAATATGGCCAGGCGGACAGTGTATTTACAATAAATTGATGTAGTTTGTGTCGCAGCAACCTCTTCACAACTGTCATCGATATGCTTGCCACCCTGATTCACTCGACCCTCGCTGATGGAGGCGACGACAATAACAGGAAACATTATCAGAACCTCATGAAGAAATTGAAGAAGGAAATTGGTGATCGACACGGCCCTTCTGTGCAGTGCGTGCGACAACTACTGCCGTTGTCTAAGAATACTATTATAGAGGTGAGATACGATATTTTTCTTATCGATATTTACTTTGTATTAGGACCAATACGTAAAGATGTTGTGGTATTGTTTGGGCTCTTATTATTAACCCGTCGAAAGAAAGGGACAAAACCTTTGTTTCTACACCACAAGACAACGTATGTTTTGATCATTGAACTGATATACAGATTGAGCATATTATTTTTTTTCAGGTGATCGCCTGCGAACCCATCGGATGTCTAGTGGACCAAAAAGGAAACAAAATCACTGGCTTTGACAGCGACAAGAAACAGGTAACCTGAGTCCTAGTTTAGAAAAGACAGCACTTAATGAAAGGGTATAATTTAGATGATCACCAAAAATATTTTTAAGGATCTAAGCTTAGACACCAAATAAAATAAATAGCTCCAAAAAAAATATATTGACATTATTAAAAGGGCCCTAAAGTATACAATATTACGACCCAAAATAAATGAAACAACAACAGAAAAATCGCAAACCTTCACCAAATAATATTTTTGGTTCCCAAAATGGATTAATGGTCACCAAATTGAATTCGACCAAAAGATAAATATTACTACCAAAAATCTTACTCCAAAATAGTAAGACGGCATCCAAAATATATTATTTGATCCCAGAATACTTTAATGTAAGACTAAAATTACAATTGGTTTCCTTTATTTCTTAACCCGGTCACCGGTGCGTGAGGCACAGGCTGCGCTGTGCAGAGCAGGGCAGTTACTGTAGGTACACATAGCCATATGCGAAAAAAAATATATATTTCATAGAACATTGCATAGCTGAAAGTTAGGTTTTAATGACAGAAACGAATTGCTGTAAATCCGACTCCACGCAGTCTTGTCTGCCCTACCCCTAGAGTGTAATTCAAAATCGCGTAGGCGCGGAGGGGCAAGGCGGGCCGCGAGTTGAGGAGCAGGTGGTTATAACACTCGCCACCGCGGCTGAGGCTGGCCGGCAGCGCCGGCCAGCAAGCCGAAGCTACGGTGGTGAGCGTTAAACCTATCTGCGACGATAAACTCGCGTGGGACCGCCGGAGCCCCGCAGCGCCGGAGCCGTGACAGAAATCATGCCTGCTGCAAAAAACTGAAAGTTCACAATCAACCTGAATATACCACAATGACGTTCCAAACTTTACAAAATCTGCTCTGCTCTGCGTTGCAGGCTCTCAGCATAGATACGCCCATCGTAAACAAATAACGTTTCTTTGGGAACCCCAGTATATTTAGTGAACTTCATATAATAATAAATAAGTGACATACATTTGGGAACCCCAGTATATTAATTGGTACTCAGGAAATATTTTAGTGCTCGTTGGTTTTTTTAGCCACCCAAAAATTACCAAATTAGGACTCATGATATAACATAATTGGTAACACCTAACTGGTGACAATATACAATATTTGGTCTCAAGTGTATTTTAAAGACGTCCATATATTTTTATTGCTGTCAATAATGCGAAAATATGGGTTCAATTCATAATATTTTAGGAAACGTTATTTGGTGACCATTTATCCATTTTGGTGACAGTTTCGAATTTTTTGGTAGTAAAATAGGTACTTTTTTGGGTGACGTTTAAACACAAGCCTTAATGAAATACATTTTAACAAAAGAAGCATACATTGTAAACAAGACGTAACAAGATTTTGTGTAAGTGCTCTTGCACATTGTGAAGCCTTGGTGACTTATTGCCTCTTCGAAGTTAGCCGTTTTGATGTGCAGTAGTGTTTTGTTCATACCATATTTTACCCCGAAAGATACAGGCTTAGTATAGTTAGGAGCCCACTGAACATATAGTTACAATAGTTTAACACTCTAATTATTCTTACCTTCGCTATCTTTGGAGAAGCAAACCTATTTGACGGGACTTTACAAGTCGACAATTTGCTTTATACCAGGGTCTGCGCCTGACGGACAAGCAGCGCGTGTCGAGCTGGGAGCTGGTGGAGGGCGGGCGGAACCCGGCGCCGCTGTCGTGGGCGTGGTTCGCCGCCACCAAGATCGAGAGGAAACCGCTCACTTATGAGAACGCGCATAGGTATCAACGTGTATTCTAATTTAATATAAAAGAAAATCGTATTAGTTGCACTACTTACTTCTCAAGAATGGCTGATCTGATTTATTGACTGAAAATAGAGAAGAGGTAGCTTAATCGGGGGAGGGACATGGATCCAGGGATGTAGTTCGCTGGGGACGCGGATGTAATTAAACTTCAGATTCTCACTACAGATTAGTTCTGATGGAAAGATGTACTAGCAGTCGTTGATATCCCTACTAATATTATAAATGACAGTAACTGTCTGTCTGTCACGCTTTCACGCCTAAACCAGTGAGCCGATTTTGATGAAATTTGGTACAGAGATAGAATAGACCCTGAGGAACAATATGTTGTTCCTACTTTTACTCTACTACTTTTTATCCAGGTACGGGAAATAGTTCCCTCGGGAAGCGGGCGAAGCCGCTGGCAAAAGCTAGTCTGTCTATATAGAAAATTGGACTGTATTACAAAATATTTAAAGCGACAATGAGAACATTTGGAATTCTTACAGTGCTCGCAAACAGAACCATTTCTTATTTTCTCGATTAGCGCATCGAAGCGGCTTTATAATACACATTTTGTAATGTCGACAGATTACTGAAATACCACACACATAGCCTGGTGAAGCCCCTCAGTTATTACTTAGAACCGCTACCTTTGCCGCCTGAGGATTTGGAAACGAACGACAGTAAACAGGTAACCTCAACATCTTACTCTTTCATAACAATTTATTTTGTCAACCAACGTTCAAATTAGAGCCCCCTCCTGTTTGGGAACTATACAAAGGAAGATAAAATAATTATCTTGAAAATTTATCTATACTAATATTATAAAGCTAAAGAGTTTGTTTGTTTGAACGCGCTAATCTCAGGAACTACTGGTCCGATTTGAAAAATTCTTTCAGTGTTAGATAGCTCATTTATCGAGGAAGGCTATAGGCTACTTTTTATACGGGTGTGCCGAGTAGTTCACTTCACCACTATCAGAAGCTAGTAAATATATAAAATGTGTTATGTTTTCAGGACAATGGCAGTTTAGATTCAAGCCCGACTGGCGCCGGTAAAACGCGATCGCGTAACGCTCCCTGCAAAAATATCAAGAAGTCTAAGCCGACTACACCGGTAACTATACTAGCTCCATTAATCTTTTGTATCAGTAACGAAAACGCGGATCCACATTTATTTATTTGTAGTTTTAAAGCTGAAGAGTTTATTTGCGTGCATTAAAGGAGCTAATCTCATAAACTATTAGTCCGATTGGAAAACATATTTCTACATCTTCTTATACGAGTAAAACCGCTGGCGGAAGCAATTGGTAATAATATATTTACTGGTTGTATCAGACAAATGGCGTGGCGGCACCGGGTGGCGTGGGCACGGCCGGCTTGCCTCCACAGCAACCGCAACAACCACAGTTCATGCAGCAGCAGCAGTGGTTCCCGCCACCGGGACAGAATTACTACAATCCACCAGGTAAACTACTCTACGTCATTTATTTGAAGTCACATTATCTCGTGAATCATTGTATATCCATTGTGATTACTTCAAAATGTCGTCGTATAAAACGGATCGCGGTCTTTAGGATCTCATCTGTGTGAAGAGTGTCCATGGAGTTTCTTGCCGGTTCTTCTCCATGAGACCAACTCCTTGGAACCGTGCAACTAGTTTGACTTTTCAAAAGAGCCTGTAATAGGTCTACTTGAAATAAAAATTTTTGACTTTGACTTTGACTTTGACTTGACTACGTCATTTATCCGGATTATCATCCGGATTATACCTTTTATCTCAAAACCTTTTATTTTATTTGATTTAAATCACGGCCTGTTTTAGAGGTTCCAGATAAAGTTCTAAATAGCTATCTGACAAATAGTACCATAGATTTTTTTAAAATTTTGATTACTTTTTTATGGCATGATCTATCAGATGTCAGCTGTCTAAAACTATCAAGAACCTGTGAAAATGGCTGAAAATCTCGCTTTTTTAGGGTTCCGTACCCAAAGGGTAAAACGGGACCCTATTACTAAGACTTCATTGTCTGTCTGTCGGTCTGTCTGTCAGTCTGTATGTCTGTCTGTCTCCATGCTATATCTCACTAACCGTGATAGCTAGAAAGCTGAAATTTTCACAAATGATGTATTTCTGTTGCCGCTATAACAACAAATACTAAAAATGAAAAAAATATATAAGGGGGATGGGGTACGGACGGAACCCTTCATGCGCGAGTCCAACTCGCACTTGGCCGGTTTTTTTTACTACACAGCTCTACATATAGACAAAAAGAAATCATAATTAAGTAATTAAGTTTTGGTTAAAATTTATAATATCAAGTTTTACTTACCAATTACGTGGTTGCTACGTTGTAGCCGGTGTGAGTCCCCGCAGCGTGTCTGCGGCGCCGCCGTCCAACAACCAGTCGAAGCAGGCGCTCAGCAACATGCTGCGCCAGCGCGTGCCCTTCAACCAGATGACGCAGATGCAGGTCAACGTATGTACCGACCTTCAAATTATATACTTAGCAAGGTTTTAGATAATGGGGCTGAGTACGTGTGTAACGTGGAGAAAAAGGGAATAGGAAAGATTGACTGTTACACTTTTCTGGTTTCTGTTTTTCGATAGCATTTCCCAAATATCGTCGCCTTGTAGGGCGACCCCGCAGAACTTAGTGCTGCGGGATAGCTCCATTGCCCTCCTTAGCGACGATATGTGATATCCAGGACTGATGGACCACTTTTTTATGATTACCTTGGAAACTCGGATCTACTGCTTTTAGATGATAACTCCCCTACCAGTTCTCAGCTTTTAGCGAACAATTTTAAATTTCACGGATTCAATTCTTGTTCATTTCGACTTCTTCGACGAAATTCACAACACAATTTTGAAGTGATATAACAATATTTAGCAGAGTGGCGGCTACCCGGGCGCGCCGCACACCCGCGCGCCGTTCCCGCGGCAGACCATGCGCCAGATGCAGCCCAACCAGATGGGAGCCATGCAGTCCGCGTGAGTATACCTAGCTTTCATTTGTATAAAAATATAACAAACTATAGGTTAAACATTGAAATCGAGACAAATATTATTTAAAAAACCTTAAGCGCCAGTTTTACAAGTTCCAGGTAAAGTTTAAGAAAGCTATCTGATATAATACTGCTATAGAAAAGTAGTCAAAATTAAAAACATTTCTATGTCAGTAAATGTCAGCTAACAATCTAGAACTTAACCTTAAACCTGTGAAACTGAAATAATCTTGTAAAAACCAGTATTTGTACCTCATTCACACAGACAATCTCTTAGCTTCATTAAAATTGTTCACAGTCAAATGAACCCAATGGGCGGAATGGGTGGTATGGGTCCAATGGGCCAGATGGGTGGTGTGCAAATGGCGGGCCAAATGGGCGGTGGTCAGATGGCGGCCACGCAGATGGGCGCGGGGCAGATGAGTGCGGGGCAGATGGCGGGCGGGCAGATGGCCGGCATGGGCGGACAGATGTTCGGCTCACAGTACGCAGGCATGCAGCAGGGGTACGGAGGGTATGGCCAGCAAATGATGCAGGGCGGGCAGCAGCAGATGATGAACCAGGTATTGCTTGATATAAATAGCGAACTCTATCCTTCTCTGTGTGAGAGGAGGTTTGTATCCAGCAGTAGGACAGTAAAAAAAAGGCTGATGATGATGATGGACAATTATTAATTTCTTGAATTATAGTGAAAATTGGTTTTCACCATCGTCACCTCCCCTTTTTGACCCGATAGTCGAAAACTGACCATATATGAGCACTTTAACCTTAATCATACTCTCTCCTAGGGAATGGGCCAGGGTGTCAACCAAATGGGCCAACAAGTGAACCCAATGAGCCAAGGCGTGAACTCCATTGGACAAAACGTCGGTGTCGGTCAAATGAACCAGGGCGTCGGGCAGCCGTCACAGATGCCTCAGTCTATGGGTCAGATGAGCCAGGGTATGGGCCAAATGGGCCAGCCTATGGGTCAAATGGGCCAGATGGGACAAGGTGGCGGCATGTCCGCTATGAACAGCCAAGCCGCCTCTATGGGACCTCAGGGTGGTAACTCCATGGGTGGATTCCCTGGACAACAGACATTCCAACAGGTAAATATTTAAACATTAATATTTGGAACAAGTTATACCATTAAAAAGGTAAATTAATGGTTATTTTGTTACTTTTTTAGAACATGATGGGCAGTCGAGCGAGTCAAGAAGCATATTTAGCGCAACAGAGACAAAACGCTCGACCATCATACATGCAGGTCAGTTTAAAAATAAAACTATAATAATGTACTACATTGTCTACTACACTATATTTGTCAGCAGATTTCTGTTTATATTTTGGCCACTAACAGCAAAAAAAACAATATAAAAAAAACTAACTTGTTATACAGCAAGCGCCAAACGTGACAATGGGCGGCATGGGCGGCCCGGCACCGCCCTACCCCCGCGGCATGCAGAACCAGCAGAGCTCGCAGTACCAGCAGCAGATGAACCAACAGCGCATGCGCCAACAGATGCTCGCCATGCAGCAGCAGCAGCAAGGACCTCTTGTGCAGCATTTACAACGGCAGCAGTACCAGCCGCCATATTAAATATCATCATTCAATTACGTCACACTAACAAAAATTATTGTGTCACAATATTAAGGGTCGTCCATTAATCACGTGATGGTTTAGGCCATTTTTTAACCTATGTATTTTTTCCCCTCTAAGTAATATGTGTTGAGGTTCGGGTTATTAATAATTTTAACCCGGCGAGAGTGTGGTGAAAAAATGTTACAAGGAGTATGTGGCAGGGTATGACATACCCGCTTAGAAATTTGGCTGTAAAACTTGATTCTAATAAAAAAATATTGTACAAATTATTTATTATTGTAAAACGACTATTCAATAAGATAGCGAAAATAAAAATGTCGTGTTTTTTTCACGATTTTTATATTTTACTCAACTTCAATTAAATGACTATGAATTTTAAACAAAATTTTTTGTCCTCTCATAAAAATTATGAAAAAAATAAACTAAACAAGTTTTATGAAAAATAACTTAAAACTATTCCAACATGGACCGAACTCGGCTTGCATCACGCTTTAAATTCATTTTCTACGTAAATCTATATATTTATGAAGAAAATAAGCTCAAATTGTAGGAAAGTTTTTGTCACGAAATATATACACTAACTATGTGGCAGGGTATGGCATACCCAAACGCGGTTTGCAAGCGTGTTACTCGAGTGCAGGCTGTCGTGTCACTGCAATCACTCTACTATCCCCTCCCACAACCCTTTAACTCCAGCTACTCAAGACGACAACCACTTTGAAGGCCATAAACAAAAAATATACGCAAATAAGTAACACGGTGGGTATGAAATACCCTGCCACACTCTCGCCGGGTTAATAATGAAAGCTGATTGTTCCAAAAAACAATTCAAGGTAAATTCATATTCATCATCTTTACTTTGAATAATCGATATTAATGTCAAAGTACCTCTGCCGGTCTGTTGAGCTTTCAAGCCAAGACTACTGAACCGATTTCAATGCAACCCTTACGTCCCTTACCCCCTGTGTCAGGCCTCGCGTGTTTTATGGACCACTCCTAGCATCTCCTGTACAAATATGACATCAGTCACTTAAAAATACATTGAGTATATCTCACTACACCAGCATTCGCTGGTAAAATGCCAAAACAATTATTAACCACCTGAATAATGGACCAAATGCGGAGATACTTGCCGATACACATTTTAAACATTGACCAAAGTTCCCAAGTGTTCATTTTGTCTAAAATTTTAAATGATTTAATTATGATAAATTGATGTCAATGATGAACCCAACTGTTTAACAAGTAGGTATTGTAAATGTGATACGCCGTCCACAAATCATAAGAAACGGCAAGCAAGAGTACTGCTTAACCAAATACTAGAGCTACATTATAGTAGCCTCGACAATACTATAATGTGTATATTTGAAATACAAACCTTGAACAAATCATAATTAAATAAATATAAAAATCTTGAAAAATACGAGCGTTGGAAAAGTCAAATTAGAAATAAATTATATTTTTACATGAGGTAAAGTTGAAATCCATTTTTTTTCAGTTTTAGGAAATCTTTAATGTAGTTTTAAATCCGTACAATGTTCATAGACGAACACGAATGTGTGATGAAAAATTTTTCTTTGTAATATTTTAGACAAAACTTTGGTTGCAAATATTGCTATTTTTACCTATAATCAAAATGTAGGAAAATTACTATTGTATGTATTTATTTTTTTATTCATTAGAATGATCTTATGTTGTGAGTTTGTTTTGATTCCGCTGTCACGAATCCTTTGCCTCACTGACACGTACAGGCGTACATGTTATAGACGGTGGGCGTTATTTTCTAGTACAATTTGTAAACTCACAATCACCATAAATGTTAATTGTAAATAGTTCGTCGTTTATGTTTATTATAAGGACAATTTAGATGATTGATGTTGTTTTATTTATTAATTTAATAGCTTCAAATGTATCCCATACAATCCTGATTATAAACAACTAAATATAAAAATTCCTTACATGCTTGGCAGCCCACTCTCACTTGCAGGCGCCTTGTATTCTCACGCGATGTGTCGCTTGGTCGCCGGGAAGCTGTGGATGCGAGTTGCTGAAGATCGAGCAAAATGGCGAACTGTGGGGGAGGTAGGGACGCCTTTGTCCGGCACTGGACGTCTTTGGCTGAAACCACGATAGATATCCTGTGTTCAAGAGCGAACTAAATAACGTGCTCGTACGGTGACTTCTTGAAAATTCGATGTATGTATTCGATGTCGATATCCGTCGATTTGCATGAGAGCCAGCGTCATATACATTTTATAAAAATCTAATGTAAAGTTATTCTTTTAAATCTGCTTGAAACGAACCACCTAGGAATTGTTTTGTTTATCTGCTGTCACTGTCAATGTCACCATTATTTGTATTCGTTTTGAGGTTATGTTTTGGTTATCGTCTATCGACGAAGAAACTGTTTTGATAAAATGCAAAATTATTTAAAAACTTTTCGAAATCCTGTAGTAAAATCTCTTTTAAATGGACACAGCTGTAAGTGTTCTAACAGAGAAATACACAATGTAGGACTGAATGATATTCCGAAGATAACGGCGACCGATATCAGAAAGTTACTGAGACAAAAAGGCCTAGCTGTGCAAGACGGATTTACAGCATTCACCACAAAATGTTCCCTGTGTTCTGGAGACCAGAAGTGTTCGGAAAGTAAAGTGTATGTGAACAAAACAACTGGTTAGTATGATGGTAAACATAACCTAGAAACATGAAGCGAGAGGAATCATAAACGTCTTAAATGGTGACTCAGGACTTCATTTACTGCATTATAAGTTAACACACTTGACGAACTCAGTTACTGTGTCTTCTAATTCGTATTGATGTAATTACAAGTTGCCTAAACATGTTGTACTTTAAAAAATATTGAAATATCGACGATGAAGTGCCAATACCTCCTAACTGACATTTTGTCGATTTTTTGATTTTTAATGCGTTGGACACAAGATTGCATTTTGCATGTACTCGTCAAGACACCTAATTAAATATGTTGATAGTTTTGAGAGAAAATGCTAATAGAAATAGCTGCTAAGTCAATGTATGCATTCATTTAGCAAGACCTGCTGACATTACATCCTAAATTCAAGTGTAAAAAGCTTCTAAATTACTTAACTGTACTATGTATCATATCATATCCATGTTCCCATTACTACAATATTTTCATATTTAGATCTCTGAATTTTCAACGTGACGCGTTTTTTGCTCCTCCTGTAAAATGGTGATTTTGTAGTTANCAACTTCAATTAAATGACTATGAATTTTAAACAAAATTTTTTGTCCTCTCATAAAAATTATGAAAAAAATAAACTAAACAAGTTTTATGAAAAATAACTTAAAACTATTCCAACATGGACCGAACTCGGCTTGCATCACGCTTTAAATTCATTTTCTACGTAAATCTATATATTTATGAAGAAAATAAGCTCAAATTGTAGGAAAGTTTTTGTCACGAAATATATACACTAACTATGTGGCAGGGTATGGCATACCCAAACGCGGTTTGCAAGCGTGTTACTCGAGTGCAGGCTGTCGTGTCACTGCAATCACTCTACTATCCCCTCCCACAACCCTTTAACTCCAGCTACTCAAGACGACAACCACTTTGAAGGCCATAAACAAAAAATATACGCAAATAAGTAACACGGTGGGTATGAAATACCCTGCCACACTCTCGCCGGGTTAATAATGAAAGCTGATTGTTCCAAAAAACAATTCAAGGTAAATTCATATTCATCATCTTTACTTTGAATAATCGATATTAATGTCAAAGTACCTCTGCCGGTCTGTTGAGCTTTCAAGCCAAGACTACTGAACCGATTTCAATGCAACCCTTACGTCCCTTACCCCCTGTGTCAGGCCTCGCGTGTTTTATGGACCACTCCTAGCATCTCCTGTACAAATATGACATCAGTCACTTAAAAATACATTGAGTATATCTCACTACACCAGCATTCGCTGGTAAAATGCCAAAACAATTATTAACCACCTGAATAATGGACCAAATGCGGAGATACTTGCCGATACACATTTTAAACATTGACCAAAGTTCCCAAGTGTTCATTTTGTCTAAAATTTTAAATGATTTAATTATGATAAATTGATGTCAATGATGAACCCAACTGTTTAACAAGTAGGTATTGTAAATGTGATACGCCGTCCACAAATCATAAGAAACGGCAAGCAAGAGTACTGCTTAACCAAATACTAGAGCTACATTATAGTAGCCTCGACAATACTATAATGTGTATATTTGAAATACAAACCTTGAACAAATCATAATTAAATAAATATAAAAATCTTGAAAAATACGAGCGTTGGAAAAGTCAAATTAGAAATAAATTATATTTTTACATGAGGTAAAGTTGAAATCCATTTTTTTTCAGTTTTAGGAAATCTTTAATGTAGTTTTAAATCCGTACAATGTTCATAGACGAACACGAATGTGTGATGAAAAATTTTTCTTTGTAATATTTTAGACAAAACTTTGGTTGCAAATATTGCTATTTTTACCTATAATCAAAATGTAGGAAAATTACTATTGTATGTATTTATTTTTTTATTCATTAGAATGATCTTATGTTGTGAGTTTGTTTTGATTCCGCTGTCACGAATCCTTTGCCTCACTGACACGTACAGGCGTACATGTTATAGACGGTGGGCGTTATTTTCTAGTACAATTTGTAAACTCACAATCACCATAAATGTTAATTGTAAATAGTTCGTCGTTTATGTTTATTATAAGGACAATTTAGATGATTGATGTTGTTTTATTTATTAATTTAATAGCTTCAAATGTATCCCATACAATCCTGATTATAAACAACTAAATATAAAAATTCCTTACATGCTTGGCAGCCCACTCTCACTTGCAGGCGCCTTGTATTCTCACGCGATGTGTCGCTTGGTCGCCGGGAAGCTGTGGATGCGAGTTGCTGAAGATCGAGCAAAATGGCGAACTGTGGGGGAGGTAGGGACGCCTTTGTCCGGCACTGGACGTCTTTGGCTGAAACCACGATAGATATCCTGTGTTCAAGAGCGAACTAAATAACGTGCTCGTACGGTGACTTCTTGAAAATTCGATGTATGTATTCGATGTCGATATCCGTCGATTTGCATGAGAGCCAGCGTCATATACATTTTATAAAAATCTAATGTAAAGTTATTCTTTTAAATCTGCTTGAAACGAACCACCTAGGAATTGTTTTGTTTATCTGCTGTCACTGTCAATGTCACCATTATTTGTATTCGTTTTGAGGTTATGTTTTGGTTATCGTCTATCGACGAAGAAACTGTTTTGATAAAATGCAAAATTATTTAAAAACTTTTCGAAATCCTGTAGTAAAATCTCTTTTAAATGGACACAGCTGTAAGTGTTCTAACAGAGAAATACACAATGTAGGACTGAATGATATTCCGAAGATAACGGCGACCGATATCAGAAAGTTACTGAGACAAAAAGGCCTAGCTGTGCAAGACGGATTTACAGCATTCACCACAAAATGTTCCCTGTGTTCTGGAGACCAGAAGTGTTCGGAAAGTAAAGTGTATGTGAACAAAACAACTGGTTAGTATGATGGTAAACATAACCTAGAAACATGAAGCGAGAGGAATCATAAACGTCTTAAATGGTGACTCAGGACTTCATTTACTGCATTATAAGTTAACACACTTGACGAACTCAGTTACTGTGTCTTCTAATTCGTATTGATGTAATTACAAGTTGCCTAAACATGTTGTACTTTAAAAAATATTGAAATATCGACGATGAAGTGCCAATACCTCCTAACTGACATTTTGTCGATTTTTTGATTTTTAATGCGTTGGACACAAGATTGCATTTTGCATGTACTCGTCAAGACACCTAATTAAATATGTTGATAGTTTTGAGAGAAAATGCTAATAGAAATAGCTGCTAAGTCAATGTATGCATTCATTTAGCAAGACCTGCTGACATTACATCCTAAATTCAAGTGTAAAAAGCTTCTAAATTACTTAACTGTACTATGTATCATATCATATCCATGTTCCCATTACTACAATATTTTCATATTTAGATCTCTGAATTTTCAACGTGACGCGTTTTTTGCTCCTCCTGTAAAATGGTGATTTTGTAGTTAGGAGGTATTGGTACTTCATCGTCGATATAAAGATTTGATATTTCTACTTTACATGTTTTATTTCAGGATACTTTCTTTGTCCCAAATGCAATGTGCATGGAGACTGGAATATTTTAGAAAGAATAGTCAAAAAATCTAAGATTGAAGCTACTGTTAAAGATTTTATTGAGAAATGCCAAAAGCAATCAGAAGAGTTTCAGACAGATTGGCAGAAACTAGTCAGTGATACAAAGTCCTTGAAACAATTGGATGAGACTGAATTATTAGACCTGTTTAGATTATTTGAATTTCCTGTAAGTATTAAAAATTATCAATGGGAAAAATAATAAAGTACAGACGACAGCAGGTCAACATCTGTCAAATTTTACCAAACAAACATTAACCTACTCCCATTGCGATAAGGTTGAAAATCGACTGCAGAAATTTGACAGATTGTGATAACTTGATGTGCTGTCGTCTGTACAAATGCTTTTTGTAACATTATACAAACATTGTGATACCTAAAAAAATAAAATGCAATTTATTTCCAGTTTCATCCAGAAGCGAACAAGATATTATCAGATGTAAGAGTATCAAATGACCGCACAGTATTATATTTTCCATTGAAAAACTCTTTAGACAAAATTGTAGGGTACCGAAAAGTCCAAGCGGGTAGAGAGGATGAAGTAGAAACCCATGGGCTGCATACAGCTGGACTGTTCTCTTGTAGAGTGCCGAAGGTTAGCCGTAGTGATCAAGCAATTATTGTACCGACCATACAAGATGTATTACATTTAGCAGCACAAAAAATTCCTGGTAAATATTTTTGGAGAAATCACTATCAAAATTTTAGGGATATCTTAATTATTTTCTTACTGTGATACTGCCTTATATCTAAATGCTTTTGAGATAATCTTCTATACTTCTCCAACATTTTATATTTAACAATAATACAATATCCACATTAGTTTTTATGAAACAGACTTAGGTTTTAATTGCGCCAATCTATTGACTATAGAAAAACCTAAAATAAACTATAGTCAAGGGGTTGATGATACGGTGATTTAAGGAACACTGGTTTGGCTGAGCAACTGCAGCCTGCCGCCCATTGTGTTGCCCACTCTTGAAGCTTACCAGAAGCTTTGTTTGTGGGGGGAGTGGGACAACATGCGCGCCGTGGCCGAGAAACTGGGCGAAGAGAGATGTCGTTTTGTCAGGTATCTATACTAAATGTTATAAAGCTGAAGAGTTTGTTTGTTTGGTTAAACGCGCAAATCTCAGGAACTACTGGTCCGATTTGAAAAATTCATTCAGATAGCCCATTTATCGAGGAAGGTTATAAGCTTTTTATCCAGGTGCGCAGAGCATTTCCTAGGAGACGCAGGTGAAACCGCTGGCGGAAGCTCATATTTTATAAAGGCAAATGTTTCAGTGTTCCTAGTCTCACTGAAACAAAAGTATCAATTTAAGTATATGCTGTATGACATATTCTCATTATTTATTCTCCTAAATGACTAAATCATTATTGCCAGCTGTTCTGTAAAATATTCACTTTATTGCATTTGTTTTTATAAGCTTTATCAATATTTTTTGGAACACAGTGTGGTAACAATATACAAGGTAATGGTAATTACCTACTTCCAGACCTACAGATGGCCTAGTAAGCGCATCAGAGGCGGCGGCGGCGAATCTCCCTCTGAAGACAATGGTATCAGAAGCGAAGCCCGCCGCGCATCGATCCATAACTACATTCGCAGCCCTAAGAGACGACGTGTACTTCGAAGTCACTAATGTGGACAGGGTAAGTTTAATACATATACAAATGTTTTTTGTACGAAGTCAGGTGATTACTTGTTTGTCAGCCCTATTCTAAACTCGAGGAGCTGCTAACAATTTGCTAATCTACATACAATAAAGAGAAAATATTTATTTTGTTTGTTTGTTTGCACCGGAAAGGCTCCAAAACTACTGAACCGATTTGAAAAATTCTTTCTAGCAGGACTATTCCCGAATAACATAAGCTATATTTTCTCGGGGTACGGAAAGGACCCCGGGGATATGGGTGAAACAGCTAATATCTAAATACATATCTATATCTAAATATAAGCATATACTTAACTAATGTATTAAAAGTTAAATCTATCATTACAAAGGTACGTGGGATAAAATGGAAACGTTTCCCCGCCCTGACCCGCCTGCTGGGCGGGCACCGGCGCGGAGAGCTGACGGTGCTGACCGGCCCCACCGGCTGCGGGAAGACCACACTCTGCGCGGAAATATCCCTCGACTTGGCGCAGCAAGGGGTAACTAACACTTTCTTATTTTTGAATACGTACGACCAGTTTCAGAGATTCTAGATAAAGTACCAGATAGCCTTCTGTCAGAAGACTTGAAGGTTTGATAATGCCATATAAATATCATCTATGAACCTCTAAAATTGGTCCTTAATATTCTCCAACCTATAGCTGCCGTTATCAAAATCAGGCTAAAGCCTGAAACTGCGTTAAACGGGCACGGGCGCAGTGTCCTACAAAAGTAGGTAGGTACACCGTCGCGGGGGCTGGCGCGAAGTTCTTTTGTATGAAACCGCGCCCGTGCTGGCTTAACGCAGTTTCAGGCCTAATGGTGATCAGATATATACAACGACTTAACTCTACAGATATGGAAAAGGGGTGGAACAGATCATTGCTCCGCATGCGACCAGCAGACCAATGAGGCTGTCACCTATTAATAGATACTGATAGATAATTTATACCGAGTCCCTGTGCTAATTACATTTCACATTACTTATCAGTATTATCACTGCACAACGACATGAATGTTCTGTTTCATTTATTTATTTATATCGTAGTTAATAGTTACTAGCGAAAGTTTTTTATCTAATGTTAAAAGTCGGTTACGAATAAAACTTGGTAAAACTTTGACGACGCTTATGTAGATATCTACCAGTGTGTAAAACGAAAAATTTGTATTTGTACTTTCTTTTATGCCTAAGGAGGAAAGAGAATGTTATTTTTCTTCGGTAATTGTATACCTAGATATTATTTGAAAAAAAAAAAAAAAAGAAAACCATCACATTATTACTTATCAAACGTTGTCCTTTTGTGAAAACCAGGTGAACACTTTATGGGGAAGCTTCGAGATCCGTAACTCCCGGCTGGCTCGCACCATGCTGCAGCAGTTCGCCGGAGTGCCTCTGGAGCAGAACCTGCAGGACTTCAACAAATTCGCTGACGAGTTCCAGAAACTTCCCATCTATTACCTCGCCTTTCATGGCCAACAACCCATCAAAGTTGTTATGGAGGTGAGACGTGAATATATTGAACACTATCCAGAGCCACTGGACACTGAACAATACTTTTGCTTCAATCTACTAATACCTTATCAAATTCCTTCTTTATAACTGGTCAGTTATAGAATCTATTTTGCTTAGTTTGTAAACCATACACATCTTCAATGTCAATTAGGCGGCTGAACTGATTTATGAAATCTGAAATAGGCTTAGTTGACTTTTTCCCTCAGGACGCGAATTAAATCATCTGTTGTGTATCTAGGCAGTGGAACACGCGCGCTACATGCACGACATCTCGCACGTGATAGTAGACAACGTGCAGTTCATGCTGGGGCTGGGCGAGGAGCGCGACGGCGACCGCTACCTGCGCCAGGACGCCGTTATCGCCGCCTTCCGCGCCTTCGCCACCGCCCGCCACTGCCACGTCACGCTAGTCATGCATCCCAGGAAGGTTAGTCAACATTGCAGACGCTTTACAGTGACTCTGTAACGACGGTTGATAGAATTGCAAAGAATTCGACCTTATGTTATCGGGTACCTAAGCTCGGCTCGGGCGAGGATTTTGAACATAAGATCGCAATACAAAGAGATCGCGTCTCGCTATTATTACAGAATTTTATTAATTCCGCCAGCTTGTTTAGTTTGAAATAAGCCTAGTAGTTCAATAAGACCAGGCGGTGCCTTTTTTTACGGGGGGAAATCCTCATGGGCATCCTCCGCCTGGGGAGAGACTGAGGGGCGTGCCGGACTCTTGCCGGCTAAAACCACCCCGGTGTCTCTCCTCGTATGTGCGCGCTTGGCCGCGGGAATCCAGATTTTTCCGCAGCACCAGGCGGTGCCTGTGTCTGTGTATTACAATAAGTTGATTAATATATTTACGTTTTCTTTCAGGAACGTGAATCAGAAGATCTATCTACGAGCTCTATATTTGGAAGTGCGAAAGCTTCACAGGAGGCAGATAATGTTCTTATAATTCAGGTAAAATATCAACGTTCTTACCTGGAGCCCCGTAATTTGAATTTCTGTTAAATAAAAAATTGATAAACATATAAGAACTGTTTGCAATTATCGTTGAAATTTTACAGGACAAACGACTCACAGCAGTGCGCGGCAAAAAGTATTTACAAGTTGCTAAAAATCGATACAGCGGAGAGCTCGGCATTGTTCCTCTTGACTTCGACAAAGATGCGCTCAGCTACCAAGCCAAGAAGAAAAGTAAAAGCAAGCAAGACGAGCCAGACAAACTGTTGAATCAATGTTTCAAAGAATATACAGTAGACGACCCCAACTATATTGACGATTTCGAAGACAAAAGACCGCGCGGTGATTTTTCTAGAAAATCGCCAAATTCTCGACATAAAGGCCAGCCTAGTAGTTATCTAAGTGATGTTTTGAATTTAAACAGATAGTATTTAAGCGTAACGGTAAATCGAATACAATATGTATATAAAATATTTAAATAAGTAAATGTATTGAAGAGTTAGTGTTTCCTTTTTCTCATTTACTATTATTTCTTAAAAAAAAACCTTTTCATTTCCTCACATGTTGAATTTATCCTGAATCGTGGGTGCGTCGAGTGCACAGAACATCCAGACCTGGAAACCATTCTGATGTCCCGTGCAGGAATCGAACCCGCGACTCGTAAGCGCAGCAAACTGAGAGCCAGGGGTTGCTATCCAAATAGAGAAAGTTAAGTGCATCCGTCCAACAGTGGCTACTAAGTTGGTTGGTAGACTTCCAAAGGCTCTAACCAGGGTGTATGTAAGAAAATAATACTTAACATGTTTGTTTATTTATTTTATTGACGTCAGCTGTGCGCTACTATCTATCATAATCATAGGATGTTAATGATATGATAACAATAAAATTAGGTAAGTATATATTATGACAATTACGAAAGGAAACAAAGATCTTTGTTACAGGACGGCAGAAAGTAAGCCGATACAGACTTATATATGTACCCAATTATACATAATTATGATTAATTACCTAGACTTAGACCAATACAAAAGAAATAAATGTATTTACCAGTGTTTGAAACAACATTATATTAGAATTCATAAAAATACTTTTGAAATTTGTATCCCAAATAAATGAGCTGCCTTTCTATTTATTCATAAGAAACTTTGGGTCCAGCCAAAGAGAGAAATAGAGCTTATTGCACAATTACCTACTGCCATCATCTTACCGAAATATTAAACGAGGTACAGACGACAGCAGATCAAGTTACCACAATCTGTCAAATTTCTGCAATAGATTGTCAACCTTATTACAATGGAGGTAGGTTTGACTGGTAAAATTTGACAGATTCGTATACATTGACCTGCTGTCCTCTGTACATTTTACTGTGACATTTTTTTTTTCAATGAAAGTTGGCAGACCAGCATTTAATTCTATAGTAAAACCTTTATCTGGAACCTGTGAAAGTAGTCGTTAGTCCTTTTAGGGTTCTAAATAGTTATCTGACAGATAGTGCCATAGAATTGTTTTTAATTTTGATTACTTTTCTATGGCATGATTTTAGCCCGTGATCTAGCCATCAGCATTTATCAAAATTATCTGTAGGTACTACAAAATATATTCTATGCATTCCAATAAAAGCTAGCCAAAAGGCTCCGTAAATAGGCAGATTGCAATGAAACTTAAACATTCCTGAGTAGAACTTACAAGATTCCCATTTATATTAACAGTTTAGACTCAATTATCTACATGATCATATCATTTTATATACATCTACATACACTGCTAAATCAATGCACATTCAATTTATAAAAATATGTCCATATACAATGATGCTTATAAGTACAAAATAATGTCCAACTAGCTATGTTTACCATATCACATTTCTTTACATTAGAAGCCAATCTTTCTAGTCTATAAACATTTTTTTAAAAGAGTATTCATAATTTTCTGTATAAATATAGATACTAATATATATTATATTTCAATTAAAAAGCTTACCCAAATACATTAGGTTAACAAATCTTAACATTATATTTGGTTACATAGGTATGTACTTGTGAAGTACTAAAATAAATTCTTTTAATTACAAATCCCAAAAAGAAGTTCCTATTTCATACATTTTATTTGTACAATGCTATTCAAGTAATAGATAATTACAATGCAATTTCATTCATCCCAAAAACCCAATGTAAACATGATGCAAGTAACTTAGTTTTAAGACTAAATGCAAGTTTTGTACGATATACAATGCACTCAGATCCCTTCTATTTGATGAAATGAGAGTGTACTGCTTGTACCAAAGATGCTTCATTTGTACGGTTTTGTCGCCTTTTGCACTTAGGGCAAGGTATATTGGCATTGAGACATTTAGCATGGAACACACTTGAACACTCTTCACAGCGATATGTCGAACTCGTCTCGAAGGGATACAATATTTTAGGGTCGCGACAAACTTCGCAAATAAAGCCTTTCTGACTGCATAGCCAACATTCTAGAACATGAGTTTTGGCAAAGGTTACAACTTTCTCTAGTTGTAGTGCTAAAGAGCCATTGGGTATGAGAGCAAGGTCAGATATTGTATAAGAGTGAAGATGTTCATAAAGATACTCCCTGGGCCAAACACGCTTCTGTAACTCCTCAATGACAGGTTCCCTACATGAAAATATGTAAGCTCTTAGAAAATTGAGTTGCATCCTTAGGTCTCGGAGATTAGCCATATCTGAAACACCACTATAAATCTTGGGGTTAAGTTTTTTCATGTCTATCCAAGGATGATGTTGAAATTCTAATAAAAAGAGAGCAGATTTTTTCGAGACAGGGTATCTTTTAAAGTCCCAGTTGTGTATGACCCGAGCTGGAATAATAAATACATTAGGGTCCATGCAGTTGCAACAGTAGTACTCCCCTGTAAAAGCACACACTTTGGCTTTAGAGATGGTGCTTCCCAGTAAATCTTGGCATCCTTTACATTGATAATTTTGGTGATCTAAACCTTGTTCTCTTGACAAAGTCCCCAACTGTAATTTCATCTTCTGCAACTCTTGGATTGTAAAAGATGTTGTCATAGTATTAGGAACTACCTCAAAATCTAAACCTTGTAACATGGGGTCTTCAGGAGTTTCTGTTTCCACTTTCAAATCACATATTATATCAGTATCATCAGAGCTCAACTTTAACTCTTTATGAATGTCCTTCATAACATCTCGCAGATTAGGAGTGGTGGTGTATGTTTCTCCAAAGTTATTGGAGTTGTCAACCAAAGATGACAGACTCTTGATCTCAGGTGTTTTTATCATGCTGCTGCCATGAGATGAATTGGAATTGATAGAGGCATTCATATCATCATTGTTGTCAGTTGACCATCCCTTCCCACATAAAGAGTTGCCAGTGACAATAACATCAGTGGGAGCTACAAACTCTTCAGAAGTAACAGATGAAGGAGATTCACAAGTCACATTCTGGGACTCCTGGCTGGTGCATGGTTTGTCTATTTCTGAAGGGCTCAATTTAGTCTTAGGGCTAGAAGAAGTGATCTTGGCTTCCTCATTGTCTTTGTATGGAATATCTTCTGGCTCAGGTTCTAAGTTACGGCTAGTGATATCTTTTATATCTTTTGAAAGAATAAAATTCAAAGCCTCATCTTCATTGAGTGCCAGCATTCGACCCAGTCCAGTGATGTTAGAGGTATGTGTGGGTGTAGATGCTAACTTGGGCTTGACTTCCTCATCAGCTATAGTGCTGGCTACATCCAAAGCAGCACTAATGGGAGCTTGCCTAATCTTAGGCACCCATATACCAGCTAGCATCAGAACTTGCTCTGGCCAGTAGTTTAACAAACTTGAATTTATTGGCAGATTGAACTGTATACATGTTTCTATGCCCTCAACAAGTTTTTGAGCTACCTCTAATATCTCAGAATCACACACAAATGCTGTCCTGTTGTAGAATGGTTTCACAGCAGATATGTTCTTCAGTAGAGTAGACATGTATGAGGACAACAAGCACTCATTCAGTGCAATTCTCAGCCAAGCCCGACATTGGCCTATTTCTGTATTGATTTGTGGCAGTGACGATATTTGATCAATGTTTTGTCGATGTGATAGCACAAGAATAAGGAGCCAAAAGTTGGGTTGTGGCTGCTGATCAGAGTCCCCAGTAAGTGCATTTTTAGCTTTTCTTAAGAATGTGTCTTTTAAACCATGAAGAAATATTGCCTCTAAGGCCATACACAAGGTGTTCGTGGAGTCAGTGGAACCCAGCACACTATGAAAGTTTTCTTCAAACTGATTACTGTATTGGATGTCTTTAACACTTTCAGACAGATTGTTTATGAGTGCTTCTTTTAACATAGCATCGCGACTCCGGACTGTAAACCCCGACGCGACATTCTTGAAGAAAGACATGTTGTTATTACGACGTATCCCTGTGTTATCTTGATATAGAAACAGAACTACCTACATTGTCTGCTTTTCAATAAAATTATTCCACAAGTAAATCAATACTCATCGAATAAGAAAATGTCATTGTTAATATTTCAATCACAAAAGTTTGTAAATGTCAACACAACTATCTGATTACATATCACATAAATAAATCTTTTCGCACAAAAACGAGAAAAATCATCACAAACAAATCGTGAAACTCAATTGTAGACCATAGATTATAATTGAAACTCACTTTTCTCTGAATTTAACCATAGTTCAAATACAATACTTACCTAACCTTTAGCAGTACCACAGGCCTCAGACCTCAGGGCGGTGCATGTGAATGTGAGTGCAAAGATCTAAAAAATCCAGGAGTGTGGTGTCCTCTTGACGATTAATCAAATTGCGTAATATTTCGTATCATACAATGTTTTTTTTGCAACAAACAATTTAGTTGCACGATATTTTATTTTAACATATTGAACAGTGTTTTGGTAGGTCTTGCTTGGGGTCTTAGACCAAACTTGGGCCCGACCTTAGTCGTTACTCCAGTCTTATGATAGACTTCGTGATCAAAAGTCACCTTGGCATGTCAATGCCAAAATCTGTTTGTTGTCAAATTGGTTGTCACTGTTTATTATGTCAGTCAGTAATTTTCATTTTAGTTTTTCTTAACATTTATAAAACTAATAGAATTAACAAACAAATTGTGCCTGTAACTAGAATTGGAACATATAATTTTTATTTCCTTATGTTCTTGTTTGTTTTAGTTTAAATTAGCCTATAACTAAGTAAATAACTTTCATTATATGAAAATAATAAAAATACTTTTACTACATTCGTTTCAAAAAAAGGCATGTTTTATCTCTTACATTTAATATTCCTTTCATATTTCTCGCGTAATATATATACTCTCGCGGAACATTATCCTAGATCAGAAAAAAATGGCCAAGGTAATCATTGTTTTTAGTTTATTAATCACTTGTTTACTTAAAAACTAAACATTTGTTATTCATGTATTGGTTGGTTTGTAGAATTACTCCTCTGTCGTAAATGTGGCGCTGACGTGGCAGACTCCTATTACTTGTTCAGTAAACCAAGTCCAGGAGCACGGAAAACTGAAAAACAAAATCTATTTGGACAACAAAATGTAACAGTACAAACTTTAGTGAACCCATTTGGCATCAAGTTCGAAGTGGTCACTGCAGAAAAAGCAAGATGTGATAATATAGGGCCAGTAAGTACATAGTTGGTGTTAAGTTCAGCAACTTTGAGTAAAATCTGATGTTCCAATAATTAATTTAGAACCAGGGTGCAGACTCGTGGTTTCCCGGATACAGCTGGCGGATCTGTGCTTGTCCACACTGTGGTCAACATCTAGGTTGGACATTTGAAAAGACAGACACCGCAGACAAGCATTCAAGCGAGAATATTAAAACTTTTCATGGACTGATTTTGAGGAACATACTTGGTGAAAATTGTGAGTAAATTTATATCATGCCTTTAAAGGCGCGGCCCCACGGCGGTGCACGGAGAGACTACGCACGTGTATTAAGCTTCGCTTTGGAAGAAAATGTATGTGGTTGTGTCCACTGCAACCCACGGAGAGGCTACGCACGAATTGACGTCATTGATACATGCGTGGCTTGCTCGAATAGGCGGTTACATAGCTCAACGCTGTCAACGTGGGTCTACGTTTCCACGTGGGTGTACTCCATACACGAATATGACCGTCGACTACGTACAGCTCACTTATCGCAGCGTAGCCTCTCCGTGCGCCGTGCCACGCTATACATAGTCGTGTGTCATATTCGTGTATTCCAGTGGAAACGTAGACCCACGTTGTCAAACAAATGAATACACGCAGCTAAAATGCGCCGCGTGCCCGTGCACAGCATGCACCGCCGTGGGGCCGCGCCTT
>NWSH02000519.1:10399007-10447069 GCA_002382865.2 Heliothis virescens | reverse complement strand
CGGGCAGAGAGTTAGACTTTGAGGAATGACTGTCTGTATTTTGGTTTTCTTGTAATAGGTAATTGCCGTGTGGGTCGATATAGATTTAGATAGGCCTGATCTCTCCCTGTTCAGGACAGTTTGCTGATGCATCCGAATATCAGAGTAAGAAAATTTTAAGTTTTTATATTTCTGAACACGCTGGTTGTTGTCAAAAAGTCCTGTACAAAAACGAGGCTGTATGACGTACTTGTTCTGCACGGTGAGGTTGGCGGAGGCGTGCGGCGAGGCGAGCAGCGCGGAGTCCTTGTGCGCGTGCGGCGAGCGGCCCCAGCGCGACGGGTTCAGCGACGACAGGAACGACGACGTCTTGGACGCGCCGCCCACGCGCGTCGCCGACCGCCCGCCCGACACCACGCCTGAACCTGAACAACACGATATAGTACTGAGTCGACAACTTTTACAGGACCTAGACGTTATAGGAGGGGAATTTTCTAATTCGAAGATATTTGGCTATATCAAGAATAACCAAGGTACAGACAACAGCAAATCACGGTACCCGAATCTGTCAAATTTTACCAGTCAAACATTAAGCTACCTGGTTGAAACTACTACTACTACTACCTGGTTGGACAAGGTTGAAAATCAATTTCAGAAATTTGCCAGATTGTGGTAACTTGTTGTGCTGTCGTCTGTACTTCGGCGTTTATAGGGGCCAAGAAAGTGGTCGAGTATTGACCTTAAAACCTTCTGGTTTCATGGCGATTTGTAAGGCGATATTTCAAATTTTCTATCTAAACTGTGGTTAAATGAATTTAATCAATATGTGTGTTACCGTGTGGCTGCGCCGCGTGCGCAGCGTGTGGTGCGTGCGGCGCATGCGCGGCATGTGCGGGGTGCGCGAGGTGCGCGTGCGGCGGCGCGTGCGCGGGCGCGGGCTCGTCGCGGCGGCGCGCGTGCCTCGTGCCAGCACCGCCTGACCGCTTCACAGCGCGCTTGCGTTTCAGCATTTCCGCCAACTGTAGCGGGCTGCCAGACCTGATGAAACAAAGATTCATATAACCAACTAGCTTTTACCAGCAACTTCACCCATGTAAAACTTAAAATCCTATTTTTTCCCGTTCCCAAACGGAATTTTGGGGAATACTTTCTTATCTCGCGTGAGAGTCTTAAGATGAACCTCTGTGCAAAATTTCAGCTTTATAGGTTCACGGGTTTGGGCCCTGCGTTGATGAGTCAGTTAGGACTTTGATTTTTATATGTATAGAAGATTACATTTCGAATTCCAACTTCGGAATAAATGAACCAGAAGGAATTGGTTGCTGGTTGGACGAATAACGTGACTAGCAGCAACTCACCTGTGCACGGAAGTACTGGACATCTGTGCGTGTGTAGACGCTGATGCCTGGCCGGGCTCGGAACCACTGCCATCGCTTCCAGCAGCTGCTATAACAACCAATAAAATGATGAGAACTAACATTATAAATGCGAAAGTATTTATGTCGCGTCATCTCGCCAAAATTGCTAAAAAGATTTTAATGATAAGTATTAAAATAGTCTAAAACTTTAGAAAGGAGTAGATCTCCCAAAACGTGGGGGTACAGCTGGTTCTTTATAAATTAACCGCTGCGCCTCAAATGTTGAAGCAATTCTAACGTATGTACAGTAGTAAGCATAAGTGGAGTACCAGTTTCAAAAAACAATTGCATAGCAATATTAGTGGTACTTACGACCTTCTTAGTTTGTAATCTTAGCGTCGCGTCGTTATTAAAATATGAGGGTAGATTATGATAAGTTCACTTTAAATCTATCCTCATATTTTAACAACTTTTCTAGTCACTTATAAATTATTCCGGTATTCGCTGTTGTTGATGAACACAGTAACGAGCGTTTGTGTTATCTTGTTGCAATTGTATTCTTTTGTATTCATTATGCAGGCTTATATTAGTATTGAAACCAAGTCAAATTCGGATGGTCCTAATATAATCTCAAATATCGAATAAAACCGGCTTATGCGTAAGTAATTTTTTCTAATATAATGTGACGATATTTATAAAATAGCTCAATTGCTTATTGCAAGTGTGTAATATATATTATTGTTTTTAGAGAGAGACTACTAGGCGTTGGGTGAAGAGATTTGCGGAAGATGGTAGTCTGAAGAGTCGTGATAAGAGTGGAAGACTACCTCTTATTAGTCTACCTCAGCGACGTTATATCGTAGCTGAATATAAGACGAATGGTTTCAACAAGGCGTTTTGCGCATGAGTTCGGCACATCAGCACGCACCGTTCGCCGCAGACTATGCCGAAGGTCTTCATCACCGGACGCCAGATAAAAATGTGTGAATATGTGGGAGTGGATAAGTGCTTAAGGGCCTGGTGAATTGAGGTTTATTTCGACGCGAGCCAACAGTGTCAATAATGTGGAAGTGTTGAACGATGTTATCTAAAATTTTAAAAATTCGAAACAGGTAGGGTAACTTTGTGTCAGGACATAGCGGCCGTAAGTTTCACAAATTAGTATTTATATTAGCATTCATACTGAGGTTAAGCTTCAATCCTCTTTTCATTGAGAAAATGAATAATTAAGTTATAACCTCAGAATTTTCTTCATATCTGGAATTATGTAACCTAAAATGTGTTTTTATAATAATAACATAAGTGTAAAGGATTTCTTTTATGTAAAAAAATACAATGTTACCATAAGTTCAAAATTTGTTTCATTTATTATCATTTAATAATAATAAATTACCTTTATAATATATTTATTGTAATTTATTGTAATAACCATTTTTTTTCAAAACAATTTAACAAAAATAAATTACAAACAATGATGACCAATAAATATAATTATAATTAATCATCATTATATATAAGGTAAATAATATATATTTAATATACGTTTCTTACATTATATATTGATGCTTATATACTGACGCTTATATAATCAGTATTCCTAATTTACTACTTATTAGACCCTAAGTCCAAACCTTGGATTCGAACTCATACCTATCCCAATCATATTTGCTAGCGCAGCCTCGTTACCAACCTAGCTATGGTAGCTTACGTTAACACGTCGAAATTTTGCATTAGTATACGCGCGGGGTGTGACACTTAAAAACAGGTTACCCATATTGACATCCTTGTCTAGCATTGACTACATCTATTAACTACTCGTGGCGATGCTACCCAACATGTTATTTTTTAGCGTTGGAACATCACTCACACGGGTAAATATGCGTGTGCATGTGTGTATAAGCGCCGTGGCCCGAATAGTGCACGCGATAATAGCCACAGCGGTGGAAATGGACTTTTGGACGTTGACTGTACAGGAGCTTTTACTTCTACGCTTGTACGCAAATACATTCTAACTAAAAATATATCAGTTTGATATTAATAAAATAATAACACTTACGCATAGTACTGGCCACAAATGAGCCGGAGGCGGAGAAGGCCAGAGACAGGTTGTTCTGATGTTCGAGCGACGTAGCCGACGTGGAGGCGGGCGGGGAAGATCCGCCGCTTGAACGAACACTGCCACCGCCAGGAGACTGCGTTGTGAGAACACACACTTACTATTATAATGCACTATATCACCATTATCGTAATAAAAACAATCCCTCTTTGCTTTCAGAGCGTTTTAAAAAAGGTATAAATCAGTCGAAGAATGTTAGTTTCAGTTCACAAAGCTACTAAATATAATTTTTACACTACCAAAAGCATTTTGATCTAGTTTATACACATTACGGGAACGTAATTTCAGCATCTTTTTATTTAGGCAATAAAGTACAGAGAAAAGCGTTTGCAATATTAGCGTGTATGAAATACAGGGACAGATGAGTAAATAGATGTCTGAAGACAAAATGTTACCTTGACTGGATGGTGCCTGGCGGGCTGCGCAGGCGGCGCCCGCTCTGCCAGCTGCGCGACCTGGTGCAGCACGCCTTCGCGGCGGAACTGCACGCCCATCTCGTCCGGCAGCCGCTGCATCAGGATCTCGGCCAGCTGCAGCGAGCCCACCACGATGCGCAGGTCGCTCGACGCCATCATGCCGGCGATGTGCGACGATATCACTTGCATTTTCAGTATCTATTTCACAAATTAATGTTGAATTATTGTGAGAATTTGAAAATGTTCGAGATGTTTTGTCTGTGAGCTGGACTGAGTCTTATGGTTAGTCCACAAGGTTTATTGAAACATTAAAACATTGCGGCGTATGAGCAAAGTACTACTTCTGAGAAACAAAGTTATTTGTCGAGAAGTGTACAAATGATTTATATTGCATTGACCTGTCTGAGCAGCGGCGCGTCGGCGTAGTAGACGCAGCGCAGGATGGCCTTGAGCGCCTGCGAGCGCACGGCGGGCCCGGCGGAGGACCAGTACACCTCGTGCAGCACGGCCAGCAGCGCGCGCGCCAGCCCCGGGTGCGCGCGCAGCAGCGCCACGCGCGGGTCGGGCGCCGGCGCCGCCGCCGCGGGCTCGGCCGGCGCCGGCGCCACGCGCTGCACGGGCCGCGCCGTGCCCGTGTGGTCGTTCAGCTGCTGCATGGCCGTCAGGTCCACAGTGTAGGAGCGGCCCAGCGTGGTCAGGCACACCTCCTCCTCGCCCGCCGCCGCGCCCGCCTCTANAGCCAACAGTGTCAATAATGTGGAAGTGTTGAACGATGTTATCTAAAATTTTAAAAATTCGAAACAGGTAGGGTAACTTTGTGTCAGGACATAGCGGCCGTAAGTTTCACAAATTAGTATTTATATTAGCATTCATACTGAGGTTAAGCTTCAATCCTCTTTTCATTGAGAAAATGAATAATTAAGTTATAACCTCAGGAATTTCTTCATGTCTGGAATTATGTAACCTAAAATGTGTTTTTATAATAATAACATAAGTGTAAAGGATTTCTTTTATGTAAAAAAATACAATGTTACCATAAGTTCAAAATTTGTTTCATTTATTATCATTTAATAATAATAAATTACCTTTATAATATATTTATTGTAATTTATTGTAATAACCATTTTTTTTCAAAACAATTTAACAAAAATAAATTACAAACAATGATGACCAATAAATATAATTATAATTAATCATCATTATATATAAGGTAAATAATATATATTTAATATACGTTTCTTACATTATATATTGATGCTTATATACTGACGCTTATATAATCAGTATTCCTAATTTACTACTTATTAGACCCTAAGTCCAAACCTTGGATTCGAACTCATACCTATCCCAATCATATTTGCTAGCGCAGCCTCGTTACCAACCTAGCTATGGTAGCTTACGTTAACACGTCGAAATTTTGCATTAGTATACGCGCGGGGTGTGACACTTAAAAACAGGTTACCCATATTGACATCCTTGTCTAGCATTGACTACATCTATTAACTACTCGTGGCGATGCTACCCAACATGTTATTTTTTAGCGTTGGAACATCACTCACACGGGTAAATATGCGTGTGCATGTGTGTATAAGCGCCGTGGCCCGAATAGTGCACGCGATAATAGCCACAGCGGTGGAAATGGACTTTTGGACGTTGACTGTACAGGAGCTTTTACTTCTACGCTTGTACGCAAATACATTCTAACTAAAAATATATCAGTTTGATATTAATAAAATAATAACACTTACGCATAGTACTGGCCACAAATGAGCCGGAGGCGGAGAAGGCCAGAGACAGGTTGTTCTGATGTTCGAGCGACGTAGCCGACGTGGAGGCGGGCGGGGAAGATCCGCCGCTTGAACGAACACTGCCACCGCCAGGAGACTGCGTTGTGAGAACACACACTTACTATTATAATGCACTATATCACCATTATCGTAATAAAAACAATCCCTCTTTGCTTTCAGAGCGTTTTAAAAAAGGTATAAATCAGTCGAAGAATGTTAGTTTCAGTTCACAAAGCTACTAAATATAATTTTTACACTACCAAAAGCATTTTGATCTAGTTTATACACATTACGGGAACGTAATTTCAGCATCTTTTTATTTAGGCAATAAAGTACAGAGAAAAGCGTTTGCAATATTAGCGTGTATGAAATACAGGGACAGATGAGTAAATAGATGTCTGAAGACAAAATGTTACCTTGACTGGATGGTGCCTGGCGGGCTGCGCAGGCGGCGCCCGCTCTGCCAGCTGCGCGACCTGGTGCAGCACGCCTTCGCGGCGGAACTGCACGCCCATCTCGTCCGGCAGCCGCTGCATCAGGATCTCGGCCAGCTGCAGCGAGCCCACCACGATGCGCAGGTCGCTCGACGCCATCATGCCGGCGATGTGCGACGATATCACTTGCATTTTCAGTATCTATTTCACAAATTAATGTTGAATTATTGTGAGAATTTGAAAATGTTCGAGATGTTTTGTCTGTGAGCTGGACTGAGTCTTATGGTTAGTCCACAAGGTTTATTGAAACATTAAAACATTGCGGCGTATGAGCAAAGTACTACTTCTGAGAAACAAAGTTATTTGTCGAGAAGTGTACAAATGATTTATATTGCATTGACCTGTCTGAGCAGCGGCGCGTCGGCGTAGTAGACGCAGCGCAGGATGGCCTTGAGCGCCTGCGAGCGCACGGCGGGCCCGGCGGAGGACCAGTACACCTCGTGCAGCACGGCCAGCAGCGCGCGCGCCAGCCCCGGGTGCGCGCGCAGCAGCGCCACGCGCGGGTCGGGCGCCGGCGCCGCCGCCGCGGGCTCGGCCGGCGCCGGCGCCACGCGCTGCACGGGCCGCGCCGTGCCCGTGTGGTCGTTCAGCTGCTGCATGGCCGTCAGGTCCACAGTGTAGGAGCGGCCCAGCGTGGTCAGGCACACCTCCTCCTCGCCCGCCGCCGCGCCCGCCTCTAGAGCGCGAGACTCTGCCCATGAGTATGAGCGCCATACTCCTGCGCAAACAATACACTCATGCTAAACTCTCAACATATTACCACAATGTCTCAAAAGCTTATGTGGGCTGCAGTTTCATGATTTTTTGAACTTGTTAGTAGTTTAAAAGATAATATCACAGTAATAGTACCCTACACACTAGTTCCAAATAATAATATTCAAATTTTCACTCTTCTCCCATTAGGGGAAACACTACCATCTGCAAGATATACAGCTAAAATAAAGGATACAATTTCTAGACAGAACTTAACATAGTAGACATAGTATAGTAAATTTCACATACCTCTATCATCTCTCCACTGCCAGTGCGCAGTGCGTTCAGTAGAAGCCGACCAGGGCCGGTCGAGATGCGAGTCCACGGCGAAGATGCCGTCAGTGGGCAGGCGCGGCATCAGCTCGCCGATCAGGCACGTGATCTCGTACAACTCTTGCGGGAGACGGGGGATCAGCTCCACTTGCTGTAAACAAACAGTTATGATTTATTCTTACACTTTGCAGAGGAATATTATGATTTTTTGTTGTGTGTTGTGTCTGTTCTAAAGCATTGTAAAACGAGACTACCATAGGGAATCCTCATAATATAAAAAAGAAAATCGCGGCGTCTCCCCACTATCCAATTCGTTTTCTATGCACCACACCTTTGCGGAATTATCGTTATACTATGGGGAACTATTGCAAAATAATAGAATTAATTATGTGCAAATCTCTTTTCCCACTCATGTCAAGTAAAGATACAAATCAGTGTATATTATGTGGGTACCTCCTGGTGCAGAGTGGATCCGGTGAGCAGACAGAGCAGCGTGTCGGCGATGGAGCGCTGGTGCAGCGCCAGCGCCAGCTGCGGGCACGCGCAGCACATCACCCACAGCAGGCGCAGCACCGTGATGAACGTCGCGCCCGAGATCAGCGGCGGCTGCACCACCAGCTGTCACAAACATGTATATTGTTATTCACACACATTGTAAGAAAGGCTAAGCTATTTTGTCCAGGTACGGGAAGATCCCCCGGAAAGCTGGTGAAAGAGGAAGAAACAGCTGGTCGTAAGTATAACCCTAAGTATTAGCACTTGACGATTGCCGAAGGCCCTCTTTTCTAATCCAATCTGCACTGAAGTCGTTCACGCTTTACGTGTGAACGTAAATGCTCCTGCGTAGGACGTTACCATTTATATGCTTATAAACACCGACATTGAAAGACAACAACAGTAGAATGACATTACCTAAGGATTAATATTGATACAGCACATTCTCAAAATACAACACAAATGCACTACTATAATACTGAATATCGGACACTCACCAGTTGTTGCAGATTTGTCAGTAATTCTGGCGTGGCAATCTCTTGAAGGCGAGCCGGGTCATGTTGGAAACTGTCCACAAGACGCGAGAACGCCAGGCATACACACTCCACTGATTTCTTGTCTTGTTGGGTAAGTCTGAAACAAAGGGAGGTAATGTTTAAATGAAAACAAAAAATTCAAGCTTGAAGTCAGCTGCTGGGTGATAAACAGACAACTTCAGACCGGCATAGATAAGTCCTTACTGTATATTATTACGATAGCTTTATAGTAGTTCTGAATATTGTTGCTTACCTATTAGCCAGTAGTTGTAGTGAGTCCCTAACCAGGTGGAATTCGTCCGGGGTGAGGTTCTGACAGCAGTTGGCCGTGATGGAGAGAGCGGCGCGCTGAGCGTTTATCGAAAAGAAGTCCAGGTACATCAGACATGCTGATACTCCGCGCTGGAACAATTAGTAAGAGTTACAAATCTGCATTTGTATGATGCTACAACCGTTAGGAAATTACTTAAAAAATACAATAAATATTGGTCCAATAGGAGACGCAACACGCTGAAAAATTATAGATAGACTAGCTTCTGCCAGCGGCTTCGCCCGCGACAAAATTTAAAATTCCGATTTTTCCCGTTCCCGTGGGAATTTCGGGAAATCCTTTCTTAGCGGATGCCTACGTCATAACATCTACCTGCATGCCAAATTTCAGCCCGATCCGTCCAGTGGTTTCAGCTGTGCGTTGATAGATCACTATGGTAGTCAGTCACCTTTGAGTTTTATATATTTAAGATGCGCTCGATACCCTCACATGAAATAAAATATTTCAAGTACCCTAAAAAGAATAATCCGGAAAGGTGAACAAATTTTCTCTTACTTTGGCGACAGTGTTCAAGTTCAAATAACGTCCAGTAAAAGCAAATTTATGTTTAGTATAAAGGTAGAAGTTCACTTACTGCCTGCAGTATAGCCTTGGAGTGGCGGCGGGAGAGCATATCGAGCGCAGTGAGGCTCTGCTCTGCGACGTCCATGCACGTGATAGCCTGCAGCTTGTCCAGGAACGCGGGCACGGCCAGCGCTACGGCTCCGCTGCTGCGCGGCAAAGCCTCCAGCATGTATGTCAGTGCACGACAAGCGTGGTTCATCTGGACAACACATCACTTATTTATAGCAGTTACAATAAGCTAGACGACTAAACAAATCTAATGAGTCCGTCTTTTAGATTATAAAAAAAATATTGCATACGTATTTTTTAGTTTTTCATCTAAACAAATAATTAAGACACTATAGAAATTGCGACCCCCATCAAAGTTCTCAATCATAGTTTTTGAAAAGCAAAAAATACGTGTTCAATATTTTGCGATAATCGAAATGACGGACTAAATGGATTGCTTATTTTTTACCCTGTTTTCTACTTTACTTCAACTTATGGTGACTTGCACCATTTACCTAACTATAACGATAATGAAACTACTTTCAGTTGTCGATTTGACCAATGGTCGGCAAGTATACGACTATCCAATCAACGTTCTACCTGTTTACATATTGTTGTAGCTGAGTTATATTATTCATCACACAAATATTATAACCGTGAAAGTTTATATGGATGTTTGATGATTTATAGCTTACATATACATCTGAATGACACATCGCCTACTTTTTAGCCTGGTTAGTTAAGTAGTTTTACCGGGATGCGGGCGGAAGCTAGTTATTTTTAGCTGCAATACAGACGACAACTTAAATGTTCAACTAGATGCTTTGTATCAAAACATTTTTTCTGTCTGTACATTTTGCCTAATTTATGTCATTCGTTAATACCTAATTGCCACACTGCTACTTTTACCACACACCTACCTCATTAAAATATTTTTACATAAAATAAAGATACATTGTTTACTATATTATGTTTATCATGTACTAGCCTTCGCCAGCGGTTTCAACCGCTTACTGAGAGAACTACTTCCTGTACCCGTATAAAAAGTAGCCTATATGTTATTCTGATGTATAAGCTATATTACTGCCAAGTTTCATCAAAATCCGTCCAGTAGTTTTTGTGTGAAAGAGTAACAAACATACACATACATCTATCGTCACAAACTTTCGCATTTATAATATTAGTATAGTATAGTATGTTTATACTGACCATATCAAAGTTATGTTCAGCGGCGAGTAAGTTGACGAGAGCAGGCACGACTTGCCGCACGGGGAAGCCGGCCAGCGTGTCCTCGTTGCCCATCACCAGCAGCTGGCACATTTCGATAACGGCCTGCAGCTGCTGTCCTTCGTCGCCAGTCGCCTGCAGCCCAGCCAGGAGTTGGGCGGCTTTTGATGCAGCTGGGTAAGGCAGACTTAAATTATTTACTGTTACAAATTGCAATTCATTTAATAAAATAAAAGCTGATATAACCATGGCTGAATGGGCATGATGAATGAAAAAAGTAATTTGTCTATTAGATAACCCTAAAATAATGACGAAATATTTTTTCTTTTCATACAAAGACAAATAACATGCAGAATAATTATCTTTATAATGACTTGCTATGGTTGCTAGCACAAAGGATATTCTTAAGTTATTAATTTAGGTATCACATTTGTTGTCTTTGAAAATCCACAAAACTTTGTAAGATCATTATTTTCAGATAATATTCTTTTTGAGTGTGCAGCATCATTGTAACCATTGTTCACGCTAATGATGGTTTGTTCAGCAGTAAAGGTTCGCCATGCCACATCCTCTCCCACCTGGTCAAGCGGATGAAGGTTGAATGACAAGAAGATTAGAGAAGGCAGAATGTAAGTGTTACCCGAGTTGGCAGTGACGGTCCTGTGCAGCAGATGCTGCATGCGCGGGCCGAGCGCGCCGAGCAGGTGCGGCGGCAGGCCGCGCGCCTCCAGCAGCGCCTGCAGGCGCCCCACCTCGCCCTCCTCCGACGACGACTCCTCCGCGCCCGCGCCCGACCCGCTGCCGCCCACACCGCTGCCGCCGCCCGCGCACTCTTCCGACGACGACGATGCTGAACAAACAGGTTTAATTGGGAGCTGGCTCGATAGAAACGCTATTTGGAATTTGCAACTAGCTGATCGTGGCAAATAATGACGAAGGAGTATTTTATCAATATCTAGTAAGTGTTATGTTCGTTGTATGTCGTTGTATGTATGTCTGCCTCGTTGGTCTAGTTGTCGCATAGCCGACTGCTGAGCACGAGGTCTCGGGTTCGATTCCCGGGACGGGCCGAAATCGCTTTGTGGGTTTTAGAAACTTTCACAAAGCAGCCCGGAGTTGGAAGTTGGTGATTGATTCACCCGTGCATCGGAGAGCACGTTAATGTCGGTCCTGCGCCTGATCTCTCTCCGGTCGTGTCGGATTGCCGTCCCATCGGGTTATGAGAGTGAGGGAATAGGGAGTGCATCTGTGTCTGCGCAAATGCTTGTGCACTATAATATGTCCTGCGCAGCTGGCTGATCTCCTTATATGAGAACAGCCGCCGTGGCCGATAATCGGCTAGGAGGCCATCATCATCATCATCATCATCATCATCATCATGTTAGATATAAAATAATGAGATAGCTTGTATGGACAGTTTTGGTCTAGTAGCAATAATTACCTTTGCCCTTAGGCTTAGCATCGCTGGCCGCGTTGTCAGGCATTGAAGCGGACGCTGAAGCCGGCGGTGTGGAAGATGTGGATGCCACAGCACCCTACGACAATAAATAAACCGTACAATTTCGATATGTTTAAACATAGAGTACTAATAATGCACACAATGTTGTAATAGAAGTTAATATATTACCGTTGTTAATGGCTGGGGGTGAGACCGGCTGGACGCACCACCAGTGCTGGCACACGAACCCAGGCTGCTTTTACCTGTTTCACGACACATTCACACGTTATGTACTTATTCTTAATCCAATATAATAAAGTAATAGACGAGGGAGAAACATTGATTTTTCAAAACATGATGTTGTTAAGTATCCGAAGTGCTGCCAAATAGAGCTCAAAGTACAGATGGAAGAATGATTAGAAAGCTGAACCTAACACCACGTAGAAAACAACAGGAATGTAATTTGTTTGGTATACGAGGAGGATACATGAGCGTTTTGACGATACCTCGTTTGTCTCGACGCGTGGACGCTGGCTGCGGCTGCGGCATGTCGCGAGCTCTCGCCCGCCGCCCGCCTGCCGCGCTGCTGCCCGCGCCCTCGCTGCCCGATACCTACCCACACAACATCACCAGCATTATGTACTACCCACTACAATCACGCATACGTACTAATCAATTACTACGCCACTAAATGTCACTTCAACAAACTGCAAAGCTAGTTATTTGAAGTACTTTCTTATCTGAGAAGCGTAACCTTAGCATTTATATTTTGAACTTATCACGATATTGACCAGTTTGTAATGAAGTTAGTTAACGAATATAACGAAGGCTATTACTACAGGAAAATATACTGGAATGACAAAACCGCAATACGTAATATGTAACTGAATTGTTTAATTTTACGATCGAGGAAATAATTAATACACTGAAACTACATTTAACTAACAAGTCGTACATATAAAGTGTTTTTGTCGCAATTTTACGCGTAAAACAGACAGTGATAGCATCAGATTAAAGTTAGACGTAATAATGACTTATCAATATTTGGCTGGGGGACTTGTCAGAAAGCAAAAGTATTTAAGTAGTGTACAACTGTGGGAAGCTAGTGTCTGTTTGTGTACCTGTCTTTTAGACTGTGTGTCTTGTCGCTGACGCTGCGAAGTGCTGGCTCCCCTCGTCAGGCACGCACCCAGGGTCGCCCCCGTCGCAGCTGCGATACTCTGCGCACGACACAACTCTCACTCGCCGCGCGCTCACACATCGCACATATTTACAAAGCAATGCACTTCTACCACTATTATGAATTATTCATAGTGCAATCTATAACGAATAGCTATATTTTATGCTCGCGAAGATATCAGCTCTGACGTCTGCTTCAAGAACGAGCGATCGCACGACTAACACTGATAATGATATTCGATACAATTACTTATTGCTATTGAGATTGGTTGAACGACATTGCAATGTTTCCGGTTAGAATAATAGTTATATTTTCGTTGATTTATTACAATACAATACATACTTAAAGACGACTTAATTAGGGACTTAACGAGCTATTTAGTGGTTCATTACAATCTAAAGCGAAAATTACTGAGTAAGTATAAAGAAAATTTACCCTTCGCGCGTTAGTTTGACGCAAATAAGGAAGATCACGGGGTACTATTAATAATTTGCTCGCAGAGCTGTGTGCTTTGGACGAGCTTGCCTCTGTAAACAAAACCGTAAATGAATTACATTTAATGATTACGAGAAATTGTAAGTAGTGGTGATAAGTAATGAGTGATAATGATAATCACCTTGGATATCTCTGTCTGGCGGCGGGGGAGTGCTGGGGATACTGGCGATGCTCTCGGAAGCACTACTGATGCGTCCCGCTAGCGGAGTGTGTACCGCCTCGCCCGGCGGGTTCACTGCAATATCAATATGCATTATCTACGATGAATGACTGCGCTTGATACACGTGATAACACCACCTGATAAGCTACGACTCGAGACCTACATTCTGCTTTAATATGTTTAAATAGACTAGCACGTTATTCATTCGTGTTCTTATTTTAACGTCGCACTGCATAGATACACAAGCTCAAAATTACTATAAATACTACAGCTATGTTAGATCTCTATCTAGCAAACTTGAGAAAATATAAATCACCTGAATGATCACTGATGACAGTTGAAGTCGGAGGTCCAAAGTGACTGGATCTGTTCCGCAGCAGGTATGTGCACGAAGTTTGAGAAGCCGAATTAAGTTCAGATTTGTCAAGCTCGTGTTTGGATGACCTTCCGGTACTGCTAGTGTCTGTCTCGTCTTTACTGTGCGAATCTATTTTAAATTTCTTTCGGCACTCGTCTACACTGAGCAGACAGCTGCTCTTTCTGCTCGACAGAGAGCGATGTGTTGAGCGCTTCCTCTTCTTTCCTTTTCGCCGACTAGCTGTCGGGCTGTATACAGAGTAGTCAGAGTCCAGTAACTCTGTGACGGTGGACGAGCTGTACGGCGAATAAGCAAAATCTCTCTCGTCTAGGGGCAGCAATCCTCCTTCCGGCGGATTAGCTTGGGTGGAAGTGGCTGTAGCGTTCTGGTTCAGCGGCGGTTGTGTTAATGTGTGTGGTTTTAAATGATTCGGAATTTGCTCACAAGCACTCTCGCTGGATTTAAGAGCAGTCCGTGAGCGTGTGCAATATGCGACGCACTCCTCTGCACTATTGTTCGATATAGTCTTGCGTTTTTTCCTGTCATGCGAGGAAGTCCGTCCGCGTTTCGGATGAACGCTGGATTTGTGGGCGTCCCCGCCCTTGAATTCGGTGGTGTCACAGCGTGTCTCGTAGACGTCTGTGCCGTAGGACCAGCGTTCAGTGATGGAGTAGTCGGACCTGGGCTGTGCGTGAATTAGGCGTGAGCTCCTGCGCGGCTCGACGTGAGTGTAGGGCTCAGCGTCGGACACACGGCTAGACGAGTGTCGGCTGGTGGAGCGCGGCAGGGGCGACGTCACGTTGCGTCTGCTCCGACGGCTGTGGCTCGTTCGACGCACCTGACGCAACCACCGACCGCCCACCACCCTGCTAGGAGAAGACCTGCCACAAATCACATAATGCCGTCTTACAAACTCACTTTCTGGTGGAATTTAATAACATCTCTACTGACATCAGAATACAGGAATGTGGCAACATTTTACCATCTTTTCTGTCTCTATTATGAAAAGGAGTGCAGAGGATCTTTGAGAAGCAATCACAGCAGTGGCGTAGCGTGGCGGGGGCGGGGGGGGCGGCCCGCCCCGGGCGGCACGTTTTAGGGGGCGGCAAAATGTAAGAAAGGAAGAAAGAAACATTTACTTATTTATTATTTAATTATGTATTGTATAATCTTCAAGCTAAAAAAAATTTCGCGCTCGCTTCGCTCGCGCATTTACAATTCTCAACTGTGTTTATCGTTTAAACATCAAACTAACAAAATTATAAGCGCCCGTTTCGTTCGCGCCTTTTCAATGCTCTCACTTCTTTTTTCTGTGTTTACCTTTTAGAGATAAAATAAAACTAGAAAAAAAATCGCACTCGCTTCGCTCGCTCCTTTTCAATGGTCTCGCTTAATTTTTTCTGTGTTAATCTTTTAGACACAAAACTTGTACCTTGTACATTCTGATACCGAACCGAAAAAATGGCGTATGCCGAAGTGCGGTGGGGCGGCAAGCATTCTATATAAAAATTAGTTTTACAACTATCCGACTTTAATTACGAAAATGTATAAACATGTGTACATTTGAAAAAAAAAGAAATAACGGGGGTTACGAAATAGTTTTTCATGGAAAGGGGGTCGTGCCATGAAAAAGGTCGAAAAACACTGCTCTAGTTAGAGGGAGGAAAGTGTACCTTCTTGAAAAAATATTTTATCTTTCTCTCTGAAACAATATTTTGTTGTAGACATTGATGGTGCACTAAAAGAATTTGCTTTGAAAAATCAAAGATATAAATCTCCAATTAAACATGAAAGATTTTTTGGTCTCAAAATACTCCTAAGTTAAGAAGTATATTAGTAGTAAAATTGCTGAAATATTTGTAAGTTCTCAATCTAAGAAAAAAAATGCGCTTGCGCTTTCTTGACAATTTTATTTGTAACTTTTTTATAGTCCTAGGAAAAAAAACCGGGCTCGCTTCGTTCGACCCTTTTCAATTTCCAACTTCTTTTTTGTGTCTTTACTTTTTCAGTCAGAAAACTGAAAAAAAACCTCGCTTTCTATATTCACGGTTTTGATCCTTAGTCCAACCCTCGCCTTGGCGATTGGGATTTCTTTTTTAACTGTATTTTTTTTTAACCTAATGCCATGGGCGGCAAAATTGTCTTCCGCCCCGGGCGGCGTATAGCCACGCTACGCCACTGAATCACAGAATTAACATAATATGCTAAAGCCCATTTTTTTTGTTTTTAGAAATATAATGAAAAACATAGGAATGTGTCCATCAATAATTTCAAGTTTGTGTGTTTCAAAAATATAGAAGAAAGCTACTTGAACGTTTATATTATTTGAAGTAATCATTGTAAAAAGAGGAAAATTTTTATTTGACAGTAAATAATTTGTAATTAATTGAATTTACCATTTGCCCTCATAAGATTTTTTGAATTAGGTTCTTGGAATTTAACACACACTAGCTTATTTTTAAAGCCCCTAGGACATGACCCTTATTTGTGATTTGATTTAAACTAGCGTAAAACGCAATACAAACGCGCGTTTAAAGTGCCTTCGGAAGGGTATTAGTACTTTAATTTAACGTGTGTATCATCTCGGTGCAACATCGCGTATACGCGCAGTAACCGCACGGTTACCGATCGCTCCGTGTGCTGAAGTTACGAGGTTGCGTTCAGATCTTGTTTGAAAAGAACTTCACCTGCGCGTCGTCTGAGCGTTTAAATACCCAATAAAGTGTTGGTTGACTTTGTTAGAATAATGTTCACCCATTGCTAAAATTCTTGTTGGAAATATTAACCATATTACAGTTATATAAACTTTGAAAGTACAATATGAGAGCTATCATAATCATCAACAGCCTTTTTTATTATCCCACTGCGTGGTTAGATCTGTTCTCGTACAGAGAAGGAATGAGTATTAACCTCAATGACTTTGTCAATTTTTAGGTTTCTTCAGGTTGTTTTCCTTCACCTTTATGCAGTCATTTGAAATTGAGTACATATATGAAAGCTAAAACATATTTCATTTATCTAAAAAGTTTAACTCATAGTTTCAATACTACTATTTTGGAGGTAGAGCTGGTGGCTAAGATGCCATGCGAACCCTTCAATCATTAATGAAGTTAAACAACACATGGCACGGTCGGTCTATGGATGGGTGACCATCTTGTCATGTTGAGAATCTTCCATGTTTCCCGGGTGTCATTTGGACATCTTCAGCAGTTGTTACGAGCAGTCAGAAGCCAGAATATCTGACAACCACTTTTAACAAGGGGTATTGGGTTTCCTGGGTAACTGGGTTGCGGAGGTCAGATAAGCAGACTATCTCAACGTAGTTGTGAAAAGGCTAGGCTGATGATGACTTCAGAAATTATGAGTACATACATAAAATAATATGTAGAAAAATGTCCTCTGTTGTATCTGCCGGTATGTTGTGTTCATGATCAGTCAAAAGCTAGATAGAACCACTTTCAAGAGGAAGGTTTAGCTGTATCCTTTTGTATAGGCATACATCTTTGTTGTAAGACATTGTCTTATCTTAATGTTCATTTTCATGTTTGTTAGTACTTGTACTTGACAAATATTTGTCAACTTGGTCATTTTGCAGTTACTCTTCTTAAATAGCTAAATATGAGATTTTATGATCTATAATTTTTACATAAGCACAGATGAATGTTTGACTTGTATGAGATATCAAGCCATAGACAGCATATCATCCCACATGACAATTATAATTTAAAAGTCTACAAAGGGGAAACAATCTAACACCCAAGACATTCATTATACATAGGAAACCACAACATAAAATTAGGACAGTGTTGATGATAGCGTGTGAACATAACATGTTGATAAGATAAACTCCGAGTTTTGATATCACAAATAGGTAACAAGGTTGTGTGCTTATAAACAATCAGCTGATGGAGCCCAATATGGCATTTTATTTGGAGTGAATTGTTGAATTCATTTTCTACTGAACCTATTAAGCAAAATATTTCCCGTTAACTCAAGCTATATCCGCAGAAGAAAAATTCTCATTTGATAAGGAACAGCAAAGAGGTGCGGTCATAAACAGTATTATGAAATGAACAGTTCTTACCCGCTGGACTCTCTCGTGAGTGCAGAGTGCGACGACGGTGTGATGTGTTGCTCGGCCATAGACGACGCTGAGGGACACACGCGGCTGCTTCTGTGGGGCCTGCGCAGGCCGCCCGCGCGCGCTACCTGCCCGGCACCATGCCAGGGCGAGCGCTACGACGCTGTCTCCGCATCCACTGCGCTACGCCACACTGACACACTACCACATCACACCAGTCCACACGCGAGTCACAGCGTCCGCTTCGCACTTGCTGATCGTAGACTTCTCAACACGTATCACCGAACGACAAATGACACACCGTGAAGCTATCTGGAACAAAAGATGAAATAGGTACACACTCAGCGATCGAACAATGCTGCGTTACATAAACATTTTAACAATTAGCGCTACCTGTCACCGATGCAGGCAAATTGATCAAATGAAAAACCCGACACTATTACACTGATAAATAAACACGATGATTACTAAGAATTTCAAGACTTTCCAGCAACACGTTTTGTAGAAATTATTGTAATGGATGACACATCAAGGACAGGCTACGATTTTCGAGTTATTTTTCAATCCATTCCACACAGCTGGCTGGCTGTCATGTACAGTATTGCCATCCATAAAATCACACTGCTACTATTTTTCTTCGGTAGAATACACAAATTTCTACCACATAGTAATACACTTCCATAACTCAATAAAACCAATATTTCACGTGTTATATTATCGTACTTATTTTATAAGTTATTCGAAGCAAAAGAACTGTAACTAATTTAATCTAACCTGTGAAGAATAAATGGCAATTTTTGCAGCGAACATATTAAGATCGTTTAATTCTTATCTTTTGGAGGATATTATAATAAGTTTTGTTAAGTTATTCCCTGATTTAAAAAAATGGGCCCAAATTAGCAGTAAATACATAAAATAACACGAACAAAGATTGATTGGCACTTCAAGAATTACCACAATGGTACGGTAAAAATCCTTGCAACTGGAAAGATAAAGTGCGAGCGAGTGCGAGAGATAACAACAACAAAGCGAACGAAGGAGACCGACGTTCTTATATAGTTTATTTAGGGTATATGTGTACAAAAGTGGCCATGTACAATAAGATAATTATTAAATTATCTTCTTTGTTTGTAAGCAATAAGATTAAAACCTGTATTCAAGGATTTCAAATAATTAGGGATACAGTTATTATTTTTGCCCCTTTCTTTTAATTTCAAATAAATATCCATGAGACTTTGGGTTTAATTAGCGAGTTATAAAAGAACTTAGCTCATATAAATCTGCTCAACAACTAATATCTATACCAGTTTACTTGAAGTATTGAGACAAAGGAAAAAATATTGGATTTAACTTTAAAAAAACCCTTCGCGAAATAAATAATAAATCATTAAATAATAAAAAATTATGGTCATCTGAGTTGCTGCTGTAATGATCATGTAGATCAATAAAAATATCTGTAACTTCAAAGGCGTTGCACGAAATTTTGTACACAACATTGTATAACAACAGTTAGTTCCAATCCACACTCAAGATTTATTGCACTCAATAGAGCAGTTTTATTGCTATTATGTTATTAAGATCGTAGAAACCCTAACAACAAGCAAGGCCAGAGGTACCGATTAATTAGTACGGTACGTAGCCATGTTTATCGAAGGTGGATGAGTTGGAATCAGGATACTTTATGACCAATTTATTTAAGGGTAGCTACTTAGTTAAAATGGCAATCATATTTTATTAATATAAGGGTATAAGGGTATTTTTATTTTACTAAAGTAATCTTGCGACACAACTTTAGACGTAGATATGCGATATGCAAAGCAACAAAAGCGTCATAGTCTCTCGTGGCCTTATTAGTACATACAAATCAACATAATGTTGTGTAATATTTATTTTATTTAAACAAATGCCTATAATTTGCATAGCTTTATAGTGACTTCCATCGTGTTTTGATTGCTTTATAGGTGAGTGGGTAAGGATGAAAATAAGCGGTGGTCCGTAGTCGGGGCAAAGGGCCAGGGCAGTGGTGAACGACCGCGCTCGCTGCCGCGGTGTCCGCCGTCCGGTCCGACTGGCGCGGCCGCTCCTCGCTAATATGGAATAAGCTTGAAAATGATTATGTATGTGGAAACCCGATGCAACTATATCGACGTGTCACACATAGTAAACAGGTTCGCTCTTTGTTATAACGGTAGGTGATTAGAGCCGACTGGATTTTGGTGATTAACCGCAAACACCGTTGTATCTGCTTTACACTATGTTTGTTTTAATCAAGACCGAATGAAACCGTTACCTTTTATTTTATTTATTATATTATGCTCCACCACAACACCATAACATGATGGAAGAGAATAGACGGCTAAAGTTATTGTAAAAAAAAAACGCATTATAAGTGCAACAAATACAACTTTAAAAGTACCTATATAGGTGAATTCAACCCAGCGACAAAAAACACTTGTTCAAAATTAACCTGTTATGAACAGTAGTTATAATTCAATCGCATCTCAAGGAACTTGCTGTGGGAAGAAATAAAACTCTAGGGCCCACCAGGTGCAACTGCCAGGTAGCTCAATAACAATTAATTCAAGTTTACCTCCTTTTGAACTTGTAAACTTTTTCTTCGCACAGGTATACGAACTCTGGGGATGCACTCAACTCGAGATCTTGGTCACGTGACGCCTTATTATTGAACTGCGCTTGAGTTGACTATATAGCAATAATAAAAAAACAAAGCAAATCGCCGTCGTCGCGACTCGGCGCAGCAACTAATTTGTTATTCCAACATGACCTTCCTTGACTCTGAACGTTATCCTCTCGTCACTAACAAAAACGTTACCGTCTCATTGTCTCAAAGCGTAACATTGCGCCTGCACACCTACTGTTAGTGTCACTGGTTTGTTACATTTTGATTGTATAAAATGCTCCTGAGCACCATAATTATCAGTATCAGGTATCGCTAGTGAGATGGACTTTTCGGCACGACACACTTTTGATTGATTGAATGGTTTTTAATCCTAATATGTGCTTTTTTAGCGGCATGTTAAGGCGTATTTTGGAGTGTATTTGGGCGTGTGCGTAGCGAGGGGCTGGCTACAAGGCCGCGGGTCGACAACCCGGCTGGGTTGCAGCGGCCACGTGCGAAACCAGCTCACCTCGACAACAACGCTAAAGACTAAGGACTGGGGAACTGACGACTGCCCACATTTTGGTCTCTTGAACAATATAAAGTGTTTTTGTTTTCTTATGTGAATTTTGACGCTTGAAGTTGTTAGACAAAAAAAATCTATTTTAAAACCGCAACAGAATATTTTTTTCTTTGGAAATCTATTCCACGTCAAAATAGGATTAGATGTAGACAGTCAAAAAGACAGTGCAAATGGGTGGGAAAACAAACGAAGTCTGCCCGAATTAAATATAATATTACCGATAGTTAAGTCCTAAGCATTTCTTTACTTCTAATCAAAACAAAATTTTATTGTGAATGGTTTAGTCACCAGTCACCAGGGTACAAAAACAGGACATGTGCTTACCTTTAAAATAAAATACAAACAGAAATCAGCTGTTCTAAAATGAACTACACCCTCGGCCTCAGGTAGAACATCCGGTTTAGGTTTTTTTTTCCACCGTAAGTAAGTGCACCCATTCTTTGTATTGTTCAGAAAAAGATTTTGCAAATCAGGCAGGAGTAACTGAATTTTGAATTTCATCTTATATTTAGAAGTTCAATTCATACAAATTCATTGTTGCATTTAGATAGACACTGATTTTAAATTGTTCTATGAAATCATAGCTTAGTACTAGCTTACAAGCATATCCCACATAATTGTAAATAGGTACATCCAGTAACACTAAAAACTTTTCAGAAATACATATAATCACTTGATTAATTTTTGCTTTTGGATAAGTACATATTTTGATAAATGAATTTATGCATTTAAATAGTGAGCAAATGTGCACTATTAATGTACTTTTCAATTAGGGTGCACAGACTGCATAGTTGCACCCTTAGGGAGTCAACGACCAGCCCAGTGTCTCCCGCACCCCCGCGCCCAATCATATGCGAGTTCTCTGGGGCCCTAGCGGTTCAACGACCCTTCAACAAACCCCCTGTAAAACCTATAGCGAGCCAGACAGATCAACTCCCGTTCATAAATAATCGATAGGCGGCATAGACAGACAGGTATGTAGTCACCAAGCTATTTAACATGATACACAGACTCGACACTATGTGGAAGTATACCTGTGTATACGTATGCCCCGATAACAAGTCATGCAATATTTTTCTACTGATATGGGAAAAAAAAGCCTATCATATCCAAATGAGGAGACTGCATGTTAAGTGTTATTTGGCCAGAAGGGCGGCCATGATTAATATTTAAAAAAATCGTCTACATACGCACAACATGTATGATACAGTATAAAAATATGTAATTGAAATAGCCAGCAATGATTCTGTATATGGGCTTAATATGAGAAGTTGAACTATTTTTGTGCAGACAGTAGGTGCCCACCACCGGTGCACTGGCACAGACAAGAAAGAAATAAAACGGCACCGTTCGCCATGTCGCGTCGCCAAGCGTTCACAACAAGTTTGTGTGAATGTGTGTCGCTTGTTTAGTTACCATCCAGGTCCGCATGTATTACTCTCTACACGTTGACGACATATTTAAAAACAACGATGTAAAGCACATGAAGCGTAGAGGTATTAATAAAGAAACACACGAGCTATAGAGCCGAGACGAGGTACGTACTATACGCGGTAAGCGGTGACTGCCATACCACGCGCGACTGAAATAAACTGCGCTCAATGAAATCGATTTGTGCATAATAAACTTCTTTTGTAAGCAAACCTTTCGGCTATTACAGCAGATACATTAATATTTCATTGTATTGGGCTAGAAGAAGAGAAGAGAAATATGCACATTGCATAACTTGTCACGAGCCACGAAATACACTGCCTATTTGACCTAATTACCTCGTACTTATGAAATGCAACCGCGGTAGAAAGAATGCAGTGCGGATTTGAAATAAAACAAAAGAGTTGGGTTCTAATATAAACTAACCAGTTTAATGCATGACTAGTTAGTAGTAGTACTAGTTATTGTATCGAATTATATTATATAATATATAACATATAATAATAATATCGAAAGTTATCTATTGGTCTATGGGAGACAGGGTATTTTCAACTTACAACGAATATGATCGAGCTAATGCAGTCCATATTATGAGTAAGTGTGAAAGATTGTGATTGTAGCTACTCCCAAATATTTAGTCTCTTTGAAAGAACTATTTGCTCTAACTATGGATAAAGATAGAAATCTAGGTAAGAAAAACTACAAAGAATATTAAAATATTTTTGTAGATTACGCGCTCTGCTTTCGTACTAAAACTAAAGTGAATAAATGTCCATCTGAAAAGCTATAAATATCGCTTTCGGTTCGATACGAGCGGAGAAAGCTATGGTGTTGCAACCGTGTCGGCCGACGTGTAGCCAAAAGGTTCGTGACGACAATCTGTGCCTCTTGCATAATTTTTCCGCGTTCACCACGATCACGATCAACCGCTGCACAGCTTAACATCGATTGTAAATGATTTCTCCAGCATTCGGAAAGTGAACATCTGCTCTTCGTGTTTATTCTTTCCAAAATGAAATGACGAAGGAGAAGTTCTGGAGAAACTTTGAGGACAATATATTTGAAAGACTTCGATTGTTTTCGTACAATTTCCCGTTCCCAGGCATATTTTTTACACACCTCCTATTTTTGAAAGAGTTAATGAGGACATAATATAAACAAAGTGTGTCAGCGAAAAGAATAAGTTCAAGTCTACGGTCGTTTACGCAACATGCGCAAGTAGGCCAATATTGAATCTGTTTCTGCAGGCTTGATACCTAGCCATTTGCGAAACGATGCAACGTAACGAAGCATGGGCGACGGGATTTTACTGTTGCTTGTTGTGCCCATTGGATATGGGACGCCAAAAAGTTTATTCTTTAATTTTAAGTCTTTTTCAGCTTTCTTGTTACTTATCCAAATAAAATTACTATGGCCCCAGAAACCTGAGACGCCCAGAGCAACAGGTGGGTATAATTGTTCCTTGAGATAGTACGTCATTACATACAAAGAGGGTGTTTTGTTACATGCTGATACAGAATGCGGACGTATTCCTGCATGTCGGATGTCATGTCAGTGTCGGACAAGTGGTGTGTGCCAGTGTGCCTATTTCTGTAGCGGCGTGATGTTACGCAAGCAGCGCCACGTGCTGCGTACACACAACAAACCAATGAACTGTGGCAATAGCGTAAATGCCGTGCATTTCATAGCTTACATTTCGATGTAATAAGCGCTATTATTATCAAAGCTCTAAGTAATAATGTTATTTAGGACGCCTTTGAAAACCTACTATCAATAAACGCAAAATTAGGTTCCGTAATTCACACGCAGTTGAACATCGTTAGTATAAACACATCCGATATAAAATTATTATTAGCTTTATTACTGCTAACTAGCGATGTAACTTAAGGGAGGGATGTCCAACGTTCGCATGAAATCAGCACACAGACTCTTATCAAATCTACGTACAGGCCGGCAGTGAAGAAACATTAGGGACACGATTAACAGAGCAAACTCATGTAGCTACAGAAATAGTTTGAAATGTCGCAAGTGTTCAAGATATGACATAGTACACAGTGCTTGCGGTTAATACTAATGTTGTTTGTCCAAGCCACCGAGGCGCTTCTGCAGCACGATCATCAATAGCCCATTATGTATTAACCACTAAGTCAAACAAGTGTTATGCGTTATAACCTTGCCCTCATTTACACGTTATCGATTGTTTAACAGAATACTAATTCCTAAATCAATTTAAAAGTTGTTGTTGTTGCTATTAGTCCACGTTCGCGTAAATTATAGCGTCTAGGTAGCTGTTCAGTTTTGGGGAGAGCGATAAGTAGGTCCGAATTTATTTGCTACCTATGTGGGAAGCTTACCTGTAATAACATTGTTTCATCTTCTAAGTATCGTATTTTTTACAGTGTTAACAATTACTCAATACAGTTTTACACATCGGAATTGAAACATGAAATCTAGTAAGATAAATCCGACTCAATCATCCGGCTATACATAGTATAAATAATTTAATAAATGTGTCCTACTTGAACTTGACTTTTTGTTGAGGTGCCCACGTATGCTTTGCTGCTACTAAGATCCAGATTTATTATTATGTAGGTACTTATGTACTTAGAAGACCATATTTCTGGATATTCAGCGCTATCGGTGATATTGCTTTGATATGACACAGACTGCACCATTAAGTTGACAGTTTAATTACTACAAATTTAGTTTTTTTTTGGTGAAATAAAATAAAATGAACTATAATAGTTCTTGTCATGCACACTAAAAATACGGAAAGTGCCTGAACGATAAAGACCTCCAATAAGTACTTAGGTATATTCGATACCAATGTCAGAGGGTTAGGCGTTCATCATATCAGAGATGACCATTTTAGAGAAAGAATATAATGCATAAGCGACTGGCATTGCAGTTAGCACTGTATGTAGGTAATGAGAGGTGTCGGGCGAGCTACGTCCGGACCGCCCCGCCGCCGCCGCCGGATCGATACAGACGCGGCTGCCATCGCCACTGCCCTGCCACCTCGTACCCTTGCCAATTCACCAGACCCCGCTTTAGCTCCAGAAACCAGAATAATATATCATACAATAGGGAGATTAACAAGATTATAACAATCTGCCAACATTAGAGTTAGATAATAATATCGTATTTTATTTAGAAAATAATTAAATAAATAAATCTTCTAAATAAATTCCAAAACAGAAAATTGTATTTATGCTGGAATGTCGCAATAATAACTTCACTCGAAATTCTAGAACGATGTTTCAGTAGAAAATAAATCAAGATTTTATTTTGGAAGTTCTTTTCTTTCTTTCCGGTTTAACTTATCATTTACGTTATTTGATAGGACAATATTTTTTGCGGTCAGGACGGGATAATTGCTACCATGACAAAAAAAATCACTTGAGACTTTTTTCATCTGGCGTATTGTTGGCCAGTACATCTTTCAGCGGATTTACTAAATGCTCCATAAAATTAAACCATAACGTAGCTTAAGAAAACTGTAGCTCACGTGGACATAAGCAGTTGCAACATGGCGTTGGCTATTTATATACCTTTGTGAATTCGGTCCACACTCAGCCGATGTAAACAAAATGGCTGCACTGCTGACGATAAGTTATCGCTTCGTTTAATGTGTCGAGATACGTCGGCAGCGTAACGTAAATGGGAAGTGGTCAACTGGCGAAAATGTCTTGCCAGTACCAACCTATATGCTCAATTATTTTGCTTAACTTCCAAGTAGGTTTCCTTCAAGGGACACAAAAATAAATAATGTCTATGTCAGGTACCACGGCCTTAACGCGTTACGGACATCAGTGGCTGGTAGAAAGATAGATGAGGGAATCTGCTTAAGTTCGTAAATGATAAAATTTTACGTTTTTTTTTATATATATATCTTCTTCATAAGTAGGTGACATCCCCAGCATGTTAATAAGTACTAGCTTCGCCCGCGTAAAATTTAAATAAAATCACGTTTTTTCTCATTCCCGTCGGAAGTTAACCTCTGTGCAAAATTTCTGCTTTATGGGCTTGGGCTCTGCGTTGATGAGTCACGTGTGGTAATTTTCAGGGCCATCTTTTCTATTGGCCACTTGTCCACAACTCTGCATGCTACAGGTGCCCCTTTTTGCATTGTCCAGGGGACCTTTTTTCAGGCCTTTCTTATCTATTGGCCACTTGTCCACAACCCTGCATGCTACAGGTGCCCCTTGTTGAATTGTCCAGGGGACCTTTTTTCATTGCCTAGACTAAAGCCAACATAAAGGCACTGAAGACCTGGCAATCTCAAGTAAAAATGTTTACTGATAGGGCCTTGGCATCAGAATACATCATATATGTGACGAGTTTGGTAATCATACAAATGGCAGAAGTTATGGATTTAGATACATGTCTTACATTTAACTTTCTGCCTTACTCTTACTGAAATATTGAAAAACAATCCATAGTACTTTATAAGTGTAGTTAAGGGCCGAAACTCGAAAAAAACTTTTTATCGTCGCGTAATGTAAACTATTGGGACATGCTACAGGCTCGAAAGTTAATACTGTGAGCCAATGATATGATGCAGAGAAAAACTAAAAAAATATTTAAAAAATGGTTTAACACATTGAAAAAAAAGGCTTGTAATTGCCTCTCGAGAGAAATGAGAAATTGCATGAGCAGCACCTCGCAATGTATGGTAAATGAATCTGACGTGAAGTAGCACCTTAATGCTAGCAATGGTTGTTTGTCATATGGCATTATGCCATATTTTGTATGTTGACAACTATTTGTGTGGCTGTTGCTATATGGCTACTTCAGGCTAAACAAAATAAACCCACTTTGTATAGAGTAGTAGCAGTTTTTTTTTAATGGCTTATTGAAACATTCTTTTAATTTTAAACACATTCATAAGTGAGTCCCGAGTTATTTTGCACAGTACTTATATTTACATGTCTGCAAATTATATATTATATAACCATATTATTAATATTAATTTATTCTCTGATAATTTCGGTGATTTTTTTAATATTTTGAGTACTATGGAACATTGTTGATGAAAATAAATAGTGTGAATACCAAAAAATTTTACACTAATTAAAATTTGTTACAGACTAAATTATTTGTTTTCTTTTAAATATAATTTTAAATTTACGGACTAAACACTGATTGTAATTTTGCTCTTTTAGGAAAAGAACAGAATTAGCCTTGACCAGTAACGTAATAACATTGTATAGGTGACTCAGCAATCTGCCAGAATAACCATAGTTTAGGTTTATCTTTAAGTATTAGGACCAGGAAATATTTAATTTTATAAAATTATATGTCATCGTAATAGCAACCATCCAATTACTGCAGAATTAGTTCCCATTATTTACATTAAAAAAATCATCAGGTGAATACATAGGCAGTGGAACTAATCCAAATAAGTTAAATGTTAGTAAAGCCACAACCACAACACAACAAAAGATTGTTGCAAAAATGTACTATATTTTTCATTCCATTGTCTGGAGTTTGATTTGCTTTTCACTTTTCAGGAATTTGTGAGCAAATCCGAGAATTAACTTTATTTGATCTTACATACATACGAGGATTCAAATTATCCAAACAATCTCTGTTTTGTTCAAACAATAAAAAAATATACGAAGAACAGCTTGAGCGTACATGTATCATCTATTATAAATATAAGTATAGTGAGTATAGATTACGTTATTGTAAGACAACGGACCAACTAGGAAGTAATTTCAATCCAGGAGTTTCATCGTGACCTTCCAATTATAAAGTAGGTCTAATCAACAAAAGACCGTCAAAATTTAATGGACCGAAATCGATACGTACGTAAATTTTACAATCATACAATAAAATGTACTTACTTTACTATGAGATTCCTCCGCTGCAGTGAAATACACAAAAACTTAGCCTGATGGCATAAATCAACACATCGTAGGTACCTCAAGTGAGACGCAAATAAAATCACTAACGCAGTCCATTTATCGAGAGTGATGTTTGACAAAACTTCAAATCGATTAAATTTTCTACTCTACATGAATTTTCAAGGATGTTATTATAATCACATTCAGTTCACAAAATGTCACTGATTTAGGATGAAATGACACTATTTAATTTTGATTCATAATGATTTTCACCAATTTTCAAGCGCTTGGAGAACAAAAACAGCTGGTTACTCATTTATGTTTTTTTCTGCCACATACAGAAAGTAAGCAAAAGCATAGAGCATAGTGCTTATGATGCCTTTTTGCGTTAAAAACCGATACTTACCGAAATAATACGGTAAATAAGAAATCTTTAATTAGTTTTAATTATTAGACACATTATCTTAGATTTTTTATTAGTTTTCATGTTTATATTCTTTATTAGATACATTTTATACTACTTAATACCGCCATTATACTAAGATAATGTTTCGGTAACTGTCGCCATAGTTTTACCGTTCTCTTGGATACAGGAAATTGTAGGTTGACGAATTTGATTAGAATAGGGTGTTTTAAATTATTTGTTGTAATATTATTGAAAGTAGGTAAATATTAAAGTCTATTATTTTTTTTGTAACCAGTGCCCATTGAATCAACTGGTGTGTTGGGTATTCCTTGCTACAATATTTCAATAATTCTGGGCATTATTATCAATTGCGAAACCAGATTAACATTTTGAACGCAAAATGTAATAAAAGCCAACTACAACATGAAATTCATTTATAAAAAATGTATTTTTATTTTGGATAACTCAGAGAAATACGTTAAAATCTTTGCACCCGCTGTAACTTTTATCTTCGTCCTGTTGAAGAATTCCAATGTAATCTTCTTCTTTAGAAAGACATAAATTTTTAAGAATTTCAGATGGCGAAGGCATGTTCTTATCCTGTATGGGTATAGAGTCGATTAAATCATCTATATTTTGACTGAACATGCTATTGTCACTCTTTGCCATCATTTCCTCAGCAGACAATGGTTGCGACGAAGTTTTAGCACCGACTACGTTTTCGTTGTAAGTTTCAGCAATCAGCGAAAAATGTTCAGATTCCATGTCTTCCAGCGACAACTTAGCTCCCGTGCGCACTAACTCCGCACTTGCCTCAGAAACATCCGTGTAATTCAAGTTTTCTATTAAAGTTATCTGTTTTTCTGACGATGACGTGTTGGGATCACTATGTTTCTGCTTAAGCTTTTCAACAAGTTCCCCTGATTGTCGTACAACTGTCCCTGGTGGTTGTGCTTGGCATTTATGAGTTCTTTGTGATACCTGAAACCACAAATTAATGCGTGGATTAACTAAATTTATTATTGTCTATAATTTCGAACTAGATAATATTTCATATTCCTGAATCTACCAATCTACCATTATTCAAAATCCCACAAAAATAAGCTCCGTTTGTTTTTCAGTTTATAGCGACTTCTTTGATGACTGTCACACAAAATTTTCCTGACCGTCTGTTATGGAGAAAACCAAAAGAATCTTAAGTAAATATAGATTGAAATATACTTTACTAAAACTTACTTTGTATCTAAAACTCTTTTGGCAAGCTGTGCATTTGTATGGCATGACACCGGTGTGTATACGCCTATGTACTAAATATGAGACCCGCTGACGAAAACATTTACCTGTAAAAATAACACAAATTAATTTAGCTAATAGTATAAACGGGTAAGTTCGTAAGAAGGTTCGTTTAATGCTCTTTCATTATAAAACTTGCAGAATTAATTTTGACGAAACTTGGCGGTAATGTAGCTTATCTATCAGAATAACATGTAGGCTATATACTTATAATCTGTGTGCGCGAAGTAGTTCGTAGGAAGATGATCTATAATATCTATACTAATATTATAAAGAGGAAAACTTTGTTTGTTTGTTTGGTTGTAATGAATAGGCTCAAAAACTACTGGACCGATTTTAAAAATTCTTTCACCATGCGAAAGCTACATTATCCACGAGTGACATAGGCTATATTTTATCCGGGTACGGGCAGTAATTCCCACGGGATGCGAGTGAAACCGCGGGAAAACGGCTAGTATTTAATAAATAAAGAAAAACATATTTAAAGGTCTTCGTACCACAGGTTTCACACGAGAATGGCTTTTCCCCAGTATGGATACGTTGATGATTGTGAAGCGTTGATAATTCTTTAAAAGCGCGCCCACAATAGCTACATGTGTGAGGCTTTTCATCGTTATGATACAGTAGATGTTTATGATATGATTGCTGAAATGTAAACGTTTTGTTACATTGCGTACACGCGTAAGGAGTTTCACCTGCAATAAAAAAAATACAATTATAAATTTTTTATTTATCTCCATGATTTTAATTATAATGCCAAATTTAAACAGCAAACAGCTAATAATATTAAGAAACGAAATAAAAACAGGTGCTTTTAGACGTTATAGGTAAGCCAATGGTCATAGTTATTTATTTTTTTGCATAAAATGTGTTTTTATTTTAGTGAAAATGGCTTAGTTGCGATTTGCGTCAAGATGTTTTTGCATCTGCTTCGTAATTAAAATTATTCTGTTAGTACGAATTACCTCAACAACTAACACCAAGTATTATTTTAACCTGTATGAAGACGTTTATGTTTCTTCAGGAAATATTTAGTTGTAAAGCATTTGCGGCATACATCACATTGCCATTGTTTGTTATCGCTTCTTTCTATGCTCGATAGTTTGTCTTCTTGGTGTTCTGGGTTTGCGCCATCAGTTTTATCCACACTGGTCTCAGATTGGGCATTGCCAGACAAAAATCCGAAGTGTGCTACCCTCAAATGTACCATAAGAGAGCCTCTCATCTTGAAATTCTTTGGACATAAATGACAGTGGTAACGGGTAAAATTCTGATTTGAATTTTCATCAATGTTGTGAATTAAGCATCTGTGCATTCTCAAAATATTGGCATCTATAAACTGTAAACCGCAGATATTACAAGTCGTATTTGTCTGCACTAAAGCTGCTTCTGTTTTTACAATAATTGATTGACTACCTTCACAGCCTTCAGTATTTCTTGATATATCCACAACTGGTACCGTGTTTAAGGCTATAACTGGTAGTTTTGGATAAATTTTCACGAATTTAACAGGAGCATTTGTTGCAGATGACGGAGATTTATTTTTAACCCCACACGATTTAGGTTTCTTTTGCTGCGACTTAGCTTGATTTTCAGAGTTCGCTGTTTCATTGGTCACCATGGGTTTTTCCTTTTCTTTGCTTTTAGTGGTCAACAGTTTCACATGGCTAAACAAATGTATTGTTAGTTTGTCTAAGCCAAATACTTCTTCCTGACAAACTGGGCACAGCAGTTTATTTGTTGATACATGTATTAACCTGTCCCTTAACGACTGCACTGACTCGAAAACACCAATATGCGCACAAACAGGACAGGGTAAACAGGCCGCATTAGCACTCATTCTGGAGAGTAAAATAATTACTTTCCTATTTTAGCTTTAATAATTACCAAGTGTTAACACGCCACATGCGAGCACGATAGCGCGCTACTAAAGCTCTGGTGTGTTATTTTTGGATACTGCCATGGATGCTACGTATAAATCATTTGGCGGGATTTCAAGATATTTTGTTATACTAATATTATGGTTACGAAATACTTCTGTAACTTTGTTTAACATGCCGACTTGATGATTTGGGAATGTAGGTAAGTTAAGTAATAATGCGTAAGAATTATATTAGACAAGAGTAATNAATCTATACTAATATTATAAAGAGGAAAACTTTGTTTGTTTGTTTGTTTGTTTGGTTGTAATGAATAGGCTCAAAAACTACTGGACCGATTTTAAAAATTCTTTCACCATTCGAAAGCTACATTATCCACGAGTGACATAGGCTATATTTTATCCGGGTACGGGCAGTAATTCCCACGGGATGCGAGTGAAACCGCGGGAAAACGGCTAGTATTTAATAAATAAAGAAAAACATATTTAAAGGTCTTCGTACCACAGGTTTCACACGAGAATGGCTTTTCCCCAGTATGGATACGTTGATGATTGTGAAGCGTTGATAATTCTTTAAAAGCGCGCCCACAATAGCTACATGTGTGAGGCTTTTCATCGTTATGATACAGTAGATGTTTATGATATGATTGCTGAAATGTAAACGTTTTGTTACATTGCGTACACGCGTAAGGAGTTTCACCTGCAATAAAAAAAATACAATTATAAATTTTTTATTTATCTCCATGATTTTAATTATAATGCCAAATTTAAACAGCAAACAGCTAATAATATTAAGAAACGAAATAAAAACAGGTGCTTTTAGACGTTATAGGTAAGCCAATGGTCATAGTTATTTATTTTTTTGCATAAAATGTGTTTTTATTTTAGTGAAAATGGCTTAGTTGCGATTTGCGTCAAGATGTTTTTGCATCTGCTTCGTAATTAAAATTATTCTGTTAGTACGAATTACCTCAACAACTAACACCAAGTATTATTTTAACCTGTATGAAGACGTTTATGTTTCTTCAGGAAATATTTAGTTGTAAAGCATTTGCGGCATACATCACATTGCCATTGTTTGTTATCGCTTCTTTCTATGCTCGATAGTTTGTCTTCTTGGTGTTCTGGGTTTGCGCCATCAGTTTTATCCACACTGGTCTCAGATTGGGCATTGCCAGACAAAAATCCGAAGTGTGCTACCCTCAAATGTACCATAAGAGAGCCTCTCATCTTGAAATTCTTTGGACATAAATGACAGTGGTAACGGGTAAAATTCTGATTTGAATTTTCATCAATGTTGTGAATTAAGCATCTGTGCATTCTCAAAATATTGGCATCTATAAACTGTAAACCGCAGATATTACAAGTCGTATTTGTCTGCACTAAAGCTGCTTCTGTTTTTACAATAATTGATTGACTACCTTCACAGCCTTCAGTATTTCTTGATATATCCACAACTGGTACCGTGTTTAAGGCTATAACTGGTAGTTTTGGATAAATTTTCACGAATTTAACAGGAGCATTTGTTGCAGATGACGGAGATTTATTTTTAACCCCACACGATTTAGGTTTCTTTTGCTGCGACTTAGCTTGATTTTCAGAGTTCGCTGTTTCATTGGTCACCATGGGTTTTTCCTTTTCTTTGCTTTTAGTGGTCAACAGTTTCACATGGCTAAACAAATGTATTGTTAGTTTGTCTAAGCCAAATACTTCTTCCTGACAAACTGGGCACAGCAGTTTATTTGTTGATACATGTATTAACCTGTCCCTTAACGACTGCACTGACTCGAAAACACCAATATGCGCACAAACAGGACAGGGTAAACAGGCCGCATTAGCACTCATTCTGGAGAGTAAAATAATTACTTTCCTATTTTAGCTTTAATAATTACCAAGTGTTAACACGCCACATGCGAGCACGATAGCGCGCTACTAAAGCTCTGGTGTGTTATTTTTGGATACTGCCATGGATGCTACGTATAAATCATTTGGCGGGATTTCAAGATATTTTGTTATACTAATATTATGGTTACGAAATACTTCTGTAACTTTGTTTAACATGCCGACTTGATGATTTGGGAATGTAGGTAAGTTAAGTAATAATGCGTAAGAATTATATTAGACAAGAGTAATAATTACATCAAAGACAATCTGTGAATAAAGAAAAAAAAAACAATTTCAACACATTCAACATCTCAAGTTACCTATGTAGGTTTGTATATATGTTTAGGAAATGTTTATTACTATAAAAATAGACATCTGCCAAATCTGATTTCAATTTAAACACCCTATCGTTCGATCATCAATCGTATCACATTTAATAATATTAAACTGTATTGAGATGAAAGCTTGTTTTTCTGTAGAAATTTGTTACTCATTCACGCAAAAACCTTTCAATAGATATAAATCTTAATGAAATCATCTCAGGTGAAATAATTTTAGTAGCTAGTATAGCTATATAACATTGATTCAATCGTCATTTGAGATTCAGGGTGAGTTATTAAAAGTCTATTAAATATTTTAAAATGCAGAAAAAAAATCGGGGAAGATTTTTCGGAAATATACGGTTTACAACTCTCATTGAAAAAAAAAAAACAAAATCTGAAACATGACTGATGGAATGGAATGTCATGTCATTTCATTTGTTATTTGAAAAATGGCGGTGAATTTGTTTGTTATTGGTGATGCCTAGTGATAATAAAACCGTTTTATGATATTGATTTAACAATATCTTATTAGTTTGTTACATTGGTTTTAGCTAACAGGCTTCATTTTATACATTTGTTTAATTAATTTTATTTCCAAAAATGTCTGAGGGAGCAAAGCCTCCTGCCTATATGGCTCAGCTGTTAGAAGCTCTTGGCTGGAATCAAGGAACCAGAATACCTCTCGCAGATGCAGCGAATAAAGAACTTGAAACGCTGCTCATTGACAGGCAAGTACATAATACTTACTACTTAAAACCTTACCATTCAATTGTAAATGTATAACATTGATGTACATTTATACTAAAAATTTTTGTTTTTCAGGCAAACTGAGTTACAGCGATTGAAAGAGGCTCTCACTACGCAAAAACAGAAAAAAAATGATCTCAACAATTACAAGAAACATGTTTACACTGAATATCAGGAGAATACGGCAAGTTTCAATTATTTATTTTTTTGTAGATTAGAAACTATTGTTTATCATGAATAATAATTAATAATGTGTTTATTTTTAGCGTTTACTATTCGCGCATAAGCAGCAGATGGAGCAGGAAGTTAAGCTGCGGCAGTTGTGTACCAATGAGGCGGACAGGCTTGACAGAGATGTGATTGACTCGCAGAAGCAAAGCAAGGACATTGAAAATAGAATTGACAGGCTTCAAAGTAAAGTATTATTTCTACATTATGTTATCGCAGTCATTAATTTAACCCTTATTCTAAAATTTTGAGTTTACTGAGCTGTGTGGATGTTGCAGCTATGATCAGTAATCTGTTGAAAAAGGCTGATTCTATGAAGAGTGTGGTCTGTGGTGAGCGTGGGGCACTGGAAGAATGGCGTGCGGCCCTTGATAGATACTCTTGCGACATCACAGCTATGGAACAGTTTACTAAACAAGACCTGTCCAAAGCCAAAGTAATAATTTTTTATGTAGTCCCTATTGTGTGCATGGCTATTTTTATGTCAATAATAATTAAAAAAAAAAATACTCATTTTCGTGTAAATTCAACATTGGTTCTAGGATCTGGAGACAAAGAGACAGAAGTTGAAGCTGGAACATGATCGCATGCATGAGCGACTGGTGCAGCTGGTGTCCAACCTTAGTGCTGAGGAGCGTGCATGTGACCGAATCTCCGTTCAGGTATTGTGCATACCTTTGATTATCCTTTAGGTACAATAAAATATAAAATGTACTACATTCTACATTCTAGTTATCGAATGTCATAACACGTTAGAGGGCTGTGATATTTGACCACAGGTTACGGAAGGCATGGAGGAGAGAAAACAAATGATGGCGATGTGGACAGCTGCTGTTGAGAACTTGAGGCAGCGCGACAAGGATATAAGGCACATTAGAGAGGTACAAACTTATAGTCTACTCTTTATAAAGTGAAGTAATTTGCCTTTTTACCTTTTTTTTGTGTTTACAGTCTTTAAGTCTTAGAGGTCAAAGTAGTTGCGTATTGCAATAGGCACATACTATTAATTCCCATCTCACAATTTATACAATCTGCTTTTCAGGATTACGAGGTACTGGAAACGGAGGCGAACAACTTGGCGGAGCAGTGCCGCGAGCAGCAAGCGTTCTGCGACCAGCAGCGCGGGAACAACAACGACGCGCGCCTCGAGAACATGGCACTCGCCTCGCAGCTCAGCCAGATACGCATCTCTTACCAGAAGCTGGCCGAAGCTAATGCTACGCTTGATAGTGAAGTGAGACTCTCCAAATTAGTTTGAACTATACTAGTATGATTACTACTGTATATCTATCAGTCATTTGCATTTAGACAAACATGCAGGAGTATCTACATCAAATGCTATCCTTGCACATAGATCAGTCTAATTTCTTATCGATCTTTGTATCTTACCCACTGTCTGTAGCTTAATCACGTACTGAAGTAGATTTTGGTGAACTTTTAAAGCTAGTCAGCAGTTTGACAGATGTAATGTGTGAACCAACTGTCCTGATTTCACTCATGTCAAGTTGGCGAAATAATTTAATTATAATCTCTGCATTCCAGGCTCAAAGTCTGCAGCGTGAGCTGAGCAACATGCGCAACATACTGGAGAGGCTGCACATGGAGCACAGGAAGGACATGGAAGAGCAGTACCGCATAGATACTGCACTGAAGACGACTGACAATAAGGTACCTACCACAAGTAGGGCGCAACCTTTTCCCCTTCGGGGGAAACCTGCGGTATTTATATGATAAGCAAATCGAAAAGGTTGCTCAGGAATGGTTACATTTAGTCATCAAAATAATGATAGTCGGGACCAACTACTTATCATTCTGTAAAAGGCAAGGAATGATGGATGGGTTCTATCAACGGGTTGTTAACAGTGGGTTACCTGGTCGAAAACTAAAATAATTAAGTATGTATTCAGGTGTTATATCTTTTTTCAGATCCAAGAACTCAAAGCAAAGTTGACAGATTCCATGGACAAATCCAAATCCTCAGAAAAGAGGGCTAAGGAGCTTGAAGACATACTAAACGTGAGTTATCTAAAAGATTTCTATTTATTATTTTTGCATGAGGTGTTTGAATCCTATTTGCTAAGTAGAAGAAAAAAGTTCCTCGTTTTAGAAGACATTGACGGCAAGTCAGCAATATTCTGATGAGTTAAAAAAACAAATTCAATGTTTTCTTAAATGTTTTGGAAAGTATATACTAGCTTCTGCAGCGGTTTCACCCGCTTTCCCGTGGGAACTACTGCGCGCACCCGGATAAAAAGTAGCCTACAGCCTTCGTCAATAAATGGGCTATCTAGCACTAAAAGAATTTTTCAAATCGGACCAGTAGTTCCTGAGATTAGCGCGTTCAAACAAACAAACTCTTCAGCTTTGTAATATTAGTATATATTATAGATTTACATAGTGAGGTATGTTATGTTTGAACAACTAGGATGAAGAGCGGTACGCGAGTCAGATAACGACGAACCAGCAGCGCGCGATGCACTGCTCCTTCATAGAACAACAGAAGCTGCTGGCGCTGCAGAACGAGGAGAAACTCTTCTTCATGCAACTCAAATGTACGCACTTTCATTACAATTAACTGCTAACTTATTCTACCTAGAAAAAAACATATGTTCAGATACTAAATTAAGATTTTCTTGCTGATTATATGGCTTGCATATCTTGTGTTTATGAAATTCGAAGTTTTCTCTGTTTCTGCTCTATATGTTCGTTATAAATATCTGTAAAAATTTTATGTCTCAGCATCGAAGGCGGTATGCAACAAGCTGCAATGCAAGCAGCGCGGTATACAACGACTGCTGCAAACTCAAAAGGAATCTCTCTATAACATTGTGAGTACGAGTTTTTTATAGTAGGGGTAAAATATGGAACTGTTCTTTATTTGAAAATGGCTAATAGAATTTTTATCGGATCTGCTTACATGATGGTGACTGATGGTGTTTTGCTACGGGGACACACATAAAGAAAGCGTTTTTTTTTGTCATTCATATTTATATATTGTAAAATAGATGATGTTTTTGAAATGGTCCTCCTATGAAGGTGTTGTAACATTACAGTGTTACCAAGTGGAGACGGTGGGCGCGCGCGTGTCGCACATGGAGGGCGCGCAGGCCGAGCGCGAGTGCTCTGCCGTGCTCGTCGAGCGGGAGAACAGGTATGTAACATTGCAGTGCAACAAGTGGAGACGGTGGGCGCGCGCGTGTCGCACATGGAGGGCGCGCAGGCCGAGCGCGAGTGCTCTGCCGTGCTCGTCGAGCGGGAGAACAGGTATGTAACATTGCAGTGCAACAAGTGGAGACGGTGGGCGCGCGCGTGTCGCACATGGAGGGCGCGCAGGCCGAGCGCGAGTGCTCTGCCGTGCTCGTCGAGCGGGAGAACAGGTATGTAACATTGCAGTGCAACAAGTGGAGACGGTGGGCGCGCGCGTGTCGCACATGGAGGGCGCGCAGGCCGAGCGCGAGTGCTCTGCCGTGCTCGTCGAGCGGGAGAACAGGTATGTAACATTGCAGTGCAACAAGTGGAGACGGTGGGCGCGCGCGTGTCGCACATGGAGGGCGCGCAGGCCGAGCGCGAGTGCTCTGCCGTGCTCGTCGAGCGGGAGAACAGGTATGTAACATTGCAGTGCAACAAGTGGAGATCGATATTGTGTTATAGGGCCTTTGACTGCTCCACTTGCTTGTTTTATATCTATACTTCTATACTAATATTATAAAGAGGAAAACTTTGTTTGTTTGGTTGTAATGAATAGGCTCAAAAACTACGGGACCGATTTTAAAAATTCTTTCACCATTTGAAAGCTATATTATCCACGAGTGACATAGGCTATATTTTATCCGGGTACGGGCAGTAATTCCCACGGGATGCGAGTGAAACCGCGGGAAAACTGTAGGTTGTCTTATATAAAGAGCAGCAACGATACACGCGACCCATTATGCGACCGGAGCTGTTTCTAAAAAATAAGCGTCCCTAAGTTATTCGTGTCGGTGACATCCGCGTCGGGTGACTGCTTAACGCAGCTAAGACCCTTAGTAAAATGTTCCGTTACGTTACGTCTGCAGGATGAAGAACGTGTGCGCGCGTCACGCGGCGCGCGTGTCGCTGCTGGAGCGGCACTCGGCCAAGCTGCACGACGACATGCGCCGCCTGGCGCGGGAGGTCGAGCATCGCAGCGCCGAGCATACCGAGCTGGTATCATGGACTTTATCTTATTATTGTTCTGTTACTGTACACTTTAGCCACTTTCATTGTCTGAGATTAGCCCCAATTTTCTTAATAGACTTGGACAGGGTCATTTACCAACTTTTTGACTTTAGAACGTGGATCAAATTTTTAACGGGTCAAAAATTATGGTCGTAGTGTGTATAAGTATTACATTTTTTCGTCTAACATCAGAAGCGGTGTTATAAATTAATGTAACCTGCATCTGTAAGTCTCACCTTACGGGACTTTTCAATACCTCTTTTTATTCTTCTTTGTGCATAAAGTATTCCTTAATATTGCAGCAAAGTCGTCTAAAGACGTCGATGCTGAACGTGTCTGGCGGCGAGAAGGAGCTGCGGCTGGCGCGGTCGGAGTGGCGGCGCGCGCGCGTGGCGGAGGCGCTGCTGCGCCTGCGCGTGGCGCACGCCGGCCGCGCGCTCGCGGGGCTGGACGACACCGCCTTCAACCTCGACGAGCAGCGCCTGCACATCGACGCTGTATGTGCACACAACATATTCGTTCATTCATCGTGTACAGACGACAACACACCTAGTTACCGTAATCTGTCAAATTATTGCAATAGATTTTCAACCTTATCACAATAGCGGAAAGTTCGGTAGGTTTATTTGCGTATTAGCAATGAGTGCTAATTGCTTTCTGTCCCTGTAACAAGAAACAATCACATTACTTATGGATAATATTTATTTTTGTCATTTTTTTCATGGAATAGTCACAATTAAATGAAACAAATCTTTTTTTATACAAATGTAGCGTTTGACATGCGTGCATGATTCACTCCTGCAAGTACAAGAAAATACCTCTTTTATATATTTTGTTGTTCTCACAAATATCAGCGCACCGTTTACTAAGCAAACATTTACAAACTTTTTGTAAGAAAGTTCCCTATTGTCAGGCAATGAACGAGCGGCTGGTAGAAATAAAGGCGCGGCGCGAGATGTTCAGCGTGCAGAAGCGCGCGCTGTTCGACGACTGCGGCAAGCTGCGCAGCGAGATACGCGAGCGGCAGCAGCGGATCGACCAGCTCATTAAACGGTAATACTTGTGTGGGCCAGAGCCTGCCGGGGCTGCAGGTTGTTCGAAAGAGTTAAAACGACCTGTTAAACTTTGGATCTAGTCTATTATTATCTCTTTTTTGTATTTTAATTAAGAAAGTATATTTTCAGATATAGCATATTTATTGATTCACTGGGAAAAGATGATTCTGGACAGCAGCTGTCTGTGACTTATTTTAAAATCAAGGTAACACACTTTATCACTAACACATTTTATCTTATAAACTTACAGATTTGGGCTCTATTTAGTGAAAAGTTTCATTTTCGAAAGCAACGAGCATAATTTTGACAGTAAAATTGTATCAGTTCCTTAGTTGAAAGTTGCAACAATGTTGTATTCTATGAATGTTCCAATGTGTACAGGAATGTGTGTTGAAACTTCGTCCGGATGTGTTTTCTCGAGATTGTTGTAGATAGGTCGTATTTTTGTAAGTAATGCCAAGTAAGTGCGTATTGTGACGGCGTAGTGGGCGGCAGAGCGCGCGGAGCTGCGCGAGCGTGGCGCAGCGCTGGACGCGGACATCGGGCGGCGCGAGCGCGACGTGTCGGCGCTCGAGGCCACGCTGCGCGTCGTGCACGCCGCGCACCAGCACTTCATGCACCACATCTCGCCGCTCAAGGACGATAGTACGTCACACGCACATATGTATGACATCGGGCGGCGCGAGCGCGACGTGTCGGCGCTCGAGGCCACGCTGCGCGTCGTGCACGCCGCGCACCAGCACTTCATGCACCACATCTCGCCGCTCAAGGACGATAGTACGTCACACGCACATATGTATGACATCGGGCGGCGCGAGCGCGACGTGTCGGCGCTCGAGGCCACGCTGCGCGTCGTGCACGCCGCGCACCAGCACTTCATGCACCACATCTCGCCGCTCAAGGACGATAGTACGTCACACGCACATATGTATGACATCGGGCGGCGCGAGCGCGACGTGTCGGCGCTCGAGGCCACGCTGCGCGTCGTGCACGCCGCGCACCAGCACTTCATGCACCACATCTCGCCGCTCAAGGACGATAGTACGTCACACGCACATATGTATGACATCGGGCGGCGCGAGCGCGACGTGTCGGCGCTCGAGGCCACGCTGCGCGTCGTGCACGCCGCGCACCAGCACTTCATGCACCACATCTCGCCGCTCAAGGACGATAGTACGTCACACGCACATATGTATGACATCGGGCGGCGCGAGCGCGACGTGTCGGCGCTCGAGGCCACGCTGCGCGTCGTGCACGCCGCGCACCAGCACTTCATGCACCACATCTCGCCGCTCAAGGACGATAGTACGTCACACGCACATATGTATGACATCGGGCGGCGCGAGCGCGACGTGTCGGCGCTCGAGGCCACGCTGCGCGTCGTGCACGCCGCGCACCAGCACTTCATGCACCACATCTCGCCGCTCAAGGACGATAGTACGTCACACGCACATATGTATGACATCGGGCGGCGCGAGCGCGACGTGTCGGCGCTCGAGGCCACGCTGCGCGTCGTGCACGCCGCGCACCAGCACTTCATGCACCACATCTCGCCGCTCAAGGACGATAGTACGTCACACGCACATATGTATGACATCGGGCGGCGCGAGCGCGACGTGTCGGCGCTCGAGGCCACGCTGCGCGTCGTGCACGCCGCGCACCAGCACTTCATGCACCACATCTCGCCGCTCAAGGACGATAGTACGTCACACGCACATATGTATGACATCGGGCGGCGCGAGCGCGACGTGTCGGCGCTCGAGGCCACGCTGCGCGTCGTGCACGCCGCGCACCAGCACTTCATGCACCACATCTCGCCGCTCAAGGACGATAGTACGTCACACGCACATATGTATGACATCGGGCGGCGCGAGCGCGACGTGTCGGCGCTCGAGGCCACGCTGCGCGTCGTGCACGCCGCGCACCAGCACTTCATGCACCACATCTCGCCGCTCAAGGACGATAGTACGTCACACGCACATATGTATGACATCGGGCGGCGCGAGCGCGACGTGTCGGCGCTCGAGGCCACGCTGCGCGTCGTGCACGCCGCGCACCAGCACTTCATGCACCACATCTCGCCGCTCAAGGACGATAGTACGTCACACGCACATATGTATGACATCGGGCGGCGCGAGCGCGACGTGTCGGCGCTCGAGGCCACGCTGCGCGTCGTGCACGCCGCGCACCAGCACTTCATGCACCACATCTCGCCGCTCAAGGACGATAGTACGTCACACGCACATATGTATGACATCGGGCGGCGCGAGCGCGACGTGTCGGCGCTCGAGGCCACGCTGCGCGTCGTGCACGCCGCGCACCAGCACTTCATGCACCACATCTCGCCGCTCAAGGACGATAGTACGTCACACGCACATATGTATGACATCGGGCGGCGCGAGCGCGACGTGTCGGCGCTCGAGGCCACGCTGCGCGTCGTGCACGCCGCGCACCAGCACTTCATGCACCACATCTCGCCGCTCAAGGACGATAGTACGTCACACGCACATATGTATGACATCGGGCGGCGCGAGCGCGACGTGTCGGCGCTCGAGGCCACGCTGCGCGTCGTGCACGCCGCGCACCAGCACTTCATGCACCACATCTCGCCGCTCAAGGACGATAGTACGTCACACGCACATATGTATGACATCGGGCGGCGCGAGCGCGACGTGTCGGCGCTCGAGGCCACGCTGCGCGTCGTGCACGCCGCGCACCAGCACTTCATGCACCACATCTCGCCGCTCAAGGACGATAGTACGTCACACGCACATATGTATGACATCGGGCGGCGCGAGCGCGACGTGTCGGCGCTCGAGGCCACGCTGCGCGTCGTGCACGCCGCGCACCAGCACTTCATGCACCACATCTCGCCGCTCAAGGACGATAGTACGTCACACGCACATATGTATGACATCGGGCGGCGCGAGCGCGACGTGTCGGCGCTCGAGGCCACGCTGCGCGTCGTGCACGCCGCGCACCAGCACTTCATGCACCACATCTCGCCGCTCAAGGACGATAGTACGTCACACGCACATATGTATGACATCGGGCGGCGCGAGCGCGACGTGTCGGCGCTCGAGGCCACGCTGCGCGTCGTGCACGCCGCGCACCAGCACTTCATGCACCACATCTCGCCGCTCAAGGACGATAGTACGTCACACGCACATATGTATGACATCGGGCGGCGCGAGCGCGACGTGTCGGCGCTCGAGGCCACGCTGCGCGTCGTGCACGCCGCGCACCAGCACTTCATGCACCACATCTCGCCGCTCAAGGACGATAGTACGTCACACGCACATATGTATGACATCGGGCGGCGCGAGCGCGACGTGTCGGCGCTCGAGGCCACGCTGCGCGTCGTGCACGCCGCGCACCAGCACTTCATGCACCACATCTCGCCGCTCAAGGACGATAGTACGTCACACGCACATATGTATGACATCGGGCGGCGCGAGCGCGACGTGTCGGCGCTCGAGGCCACGCTGCGCGTCGTGCACGCCGCGCACCAGCACTTCATGCACCACATCTCGCCGCTCAAGGACGATAGTACGTCACACGCACATATGTATGACATCGGGCGGCGCGAGCGCGACGTGTCGGCGCTCGAGGCCACGCTGCGCGTCGTGCACGCCGCGCACCAGCACTTCATGCACCACATCTCGCCGCTCAAGGACGATAGTACGTCACACGCACATATGTATGACATCGGGCGGCGCGAGCGCGACGTGTCGGCGCTCGAGGCCACGCTGCGCGTCGTGCACGCCGCGCACCAGCACTTCATGCACCACATCTCGCCGCTCAAGGACGATAGTACGTCACACGCACATATGTATGACATCGGGCGGCGCGAGCGCGACGTGTCGGCGCTCGAGGCCACGCTGCGCGTCGTGCACGCCGCGCACCAGCACTTCATGCACCACATCTCGCCGCTCAAGGACGATAGTACGTCACACGCACATATGTATGACATCGGGCGGCGCGAGCGCGACGTGTCGGCGCTCGAGGCCACGCTGCGCGTCGTGCACGCCGCGCACCAGCACTTCATGCACCACATCTCGCCGCTCAAGGACGATAGTACGTCACACGCACATATGTATGACATCGTGCAATAAAAAATCCACTTATAGGTATTTCAGGTATAGAAAAATGGTTTAATGCGAGTCAGACTCCCACACTGATTTTATAAATTCCATGTTTACATAAATGTGATAACCCAACATGTTCTAGCAACATGACTTATTATAAGTTTATCCCCTCAGCTCCTGAAATGGAGGAGCTGAACAACTTGCGGTCGCAGTTCCACGCGGCGCGCGACAGTGCGCAGGCGCTGCAGGGCAGCATCGCGCGCCTGCGCCAGTACGTCGCCGACGCAGACCTGCGACTCACCATGCTCGTCGATAAGAACAAGCAGCTCATTGCCAGGCAGTCTGTAGCATTTGTTAATACTAATATTATACATAGGAATAAATTACGTTGAGTTTCAGATAGAGTTCCAAATAGCTATTTATTTGACTGATCATGATCATAGAAACGTAATCAAAATAAAAGACATTTTCTATGGTACTATCTGTCAGATAGTTATTTAGAACTTTATCTGGAACCTCCAATTTTTCTAAGAAATTAGTTTCATAGCAACAAAAAAATATTCTTCGTATGTTACTGGTTTCGTAGCCGACCGAAGCGAATTTAGCGTACTTATTCATTGATTACATCGCTGTTACCAGTGCTAGGACGACGTAACGAGACATGTTCAATTATGTTTGTAATACAACACTGCGCATGAGTGACGCGTCACATGTCTAGCTTCGGGAAAGTAAAGTTATTTGACGGGTACTGTTTGTAGGAATGTCCTGTTTATGATATTATTGCATACTGGCTGTTTCCCGTGGGAACTACTGTCCGTACTCAGACAGAATATGGTCTATGTTAATCGGGCATAGTCAAGCTTTCCAACAGTGAAATATTTTTTCAAATCGGATCAGTAGTTTCGGAGCCTTTAGGCAACAAACGGGTCTTACTAGTAATGAAATTTTAAAGGTCGATACCTCTTATGAGTCTACCCGTGGCCACGGTCGGTGCAATTCGGCCGAAACGTCGGGAGAAAAGAGGTATCGTAAACCTTTAAAATTTCATCGCGAGTAATACCCATTTGTTGTCAAGCATATGAGCCTTTAGGGTACAAAGAAACGACCAAAACATGTATTTTTATTAGTAGTTTAGTAAATATAGTATAGATGAGAGCGGTATGGTATATGCCGTAGAGCGGAGTCGGAGCAGGAGCTGGAGGTGGCGCGCGAGCGCATGGAGCGGCAGCAGGCGCACCTGCAGCACGCGCGCGACCTCGTGCGCGTCAACGCCAAGCGCGCGCAGAAACTTGTCGACGCCGTCGACGAGTGGCGCGTCTTCCAGGTCACTCCCTCTCTTACTTATCTGCATAAGACTATACAGAAGACCTCGTGGCTAAGTCAAAGCCGCACCGATCGACTGATCATAAGGTTAAGCAACCGTTGGCACGGCTGGTCCGTGGATAGGTGACTATCTTGTCATAACGAGTTCTTCCGTGTTTCGGAAACCACGATAAATTGGTGGATTCCGGCTGTCATTTAAACACCTTTGGCAGTCGTTACGGGTAGTCAGAAGCCAGAAAGTCTGACGACCAGTCTTACCAACTAAGTAGCATGCCAGAAGCCACATTGTCAAATGTGGTATGGCGCAGGTGTCACTGTGGAACCGCGACTTCTCGGAGGCGTCGCACTCGGCGGTGGTGGCGCTGGTGGACCTGGCGGCCAGCGCGCCCGAGATGGCGCCGCGCCTGGCCGCGCTCGTGGCGCAGACCGACGTGCGCCGCCTCGTGCCCACCCACATGCGCCGGCTGCGCCACTTGCTGCACAAGTCAGTATACCAAACCTACTCACACATCTACTATCCTACTCTATACATCACACCACGCTCGTCTACCATCATACACCATTAATCATTTCTTTTTTTAAGAGAATCTGCTTCTGCATGCCACTACTATCACGGCTATGCTGGAGTTTCCATATTCGGACGAGCAAAAAAAATTGTCTTGTCGTTATGTCTGTGCCTTCTGATGCTGCTGTTCCTTTATGCATACCGCCAGTTAAGTGGATATTATAACGTTGTGTAAGGAGCGATTGCAGTCTTCAAACGTGTCTCGATACCTGCTATCTGACCTTGCATACCGCAGTTAAAAAAAAACCGCGGTGATTATACAGAGATCTACCCTCCAAAATTTTCCACGATTTAACCTTCCATTTACATAATATGTCATATTATGAAAAAAATGAGAAGAGAGGCCAAGACAACTGCTACGCATAGCTTTTGTGATACGCAATTGCGTGATCGATGACCTCAATAGTAATAAGTATATGACGATCCTATAAAAAAAGTGTCGAGTCGATGTCGCCTTGACGTTGGATGCAGAAATTGCATAACAATGCTACACCGGTAGAGACGCAAATGTCACTGTTTTAAACCAAGACTATTATTACTTTATTACTAGACAAAAAGGTAAGCTGAACGATTTTGTGAGCTCGCAGAAGCCTTTTCCACTCCCCATCTTGAGTGGCTCATGATGCATGACATTAATATGTTAAATATGTCGAGTGGACCACTACAGTAACACGAAAATAACGTTTATCAGACATGTTTCGTTCGATGACTAATCTAAGTAAATCGAAGCCTGAAGGCCAACACAAATTGCGTTATCTTGGGGTTATGAACAAGGGGGGCGGAACCGGGCCGTTGTTCAACTATTTAGCTGATAATAATGCTTGAATATTAGACATTACCAATCATTACAACATTTATATGTAAGGTAATGTGAATAGCGCATGTGGTCGCGGTCACGAAACATTGATTTCTTCATAGTCTTGTAACTGTCTATAAGTGCATCGGTATTTTAAACCTAAGCTAGGACATTACAAATGGATTCGGATCACCTAGAACCTTGTCTAAATGCACATATTTTTGAATGTACATACGCAAATATTTTTTTCAGCGCATAAAAGTGTTTATCCAGTTGGCATTATATTGTAGTCATTGACGTCAACTTGTCATTTAGATGTAGTAAGTTAGGTATAAGGTCAGTGGGGGCAAGATGAAAAACGGGGTAACACAAAATGTCATCCATAACTCCAGATTTAGTGCAGATTTTGCAGTGATAGCAACATTATTAGAATCGCCATTTTGTTACGCCAAACTTTCTCATTCAGCGTTTGCCATTTCGAGTGATTGGTTGTGTTAAAAACTTAAATACCCGAGTCGTGACTTTTACGAAGTTAAATCGAGTTTTTTTATCTTCCCCCGAGTTCCATAACTTCACTTATGAGGTAGGTACGAGTGTTTTATTGGAATACCTGCTCATTATTTTGAATTTTTAGTCGTGTTATTACACCTAAATATGTTTTTATAACGTATTTTAGGAGTTATTACAACTTTCCATCTTCACCCATAAAAATTTGACGGGGTAAGAAGAACATATAAAAATTTCGATCTGACCCCGATTTCAAAA
>NWSH02000519.1:10373673-10395792 GCA_002382865.2 Heliothis virescens | reverse complement strand
TGGTAGTTCCGAGTATTCTAGGCACTTCAAAATAAAGACTAGTGAGCATCAACAGCGTCAGATATTCATTTGAACGATTTTAGAAACTATTTCGGTCTTTCCCCATCACCTTTTTGTCTTTCCCCTAGACATATTTTCGTAATAACAACATTTAACTTATTTTTTTTTCTGCTTTCGAATAGATTTAATAGGAAGGTATTAATATGATACAAAAATATATACGCTTATATGTACGATTCTACACGTCTTCAAACACAACACTGCTCATCTCATTGAAAAACCGTTTGGTCTTGCCCCTACCGACTTTACTCGATTATGCCCACAAATGAGTCACATATTTCACTAAAATTGCAGAACATTTCGAATTTCTATACCTAATCAACTCGAATAACGATGTTGTTTTCTTTCACGGATTACAAAACGCACTTGAAACTTTATGATGCAACAATTGTATGCACTCCCACTTAGCTAGCTGTGTTTGTGCAGGGTCGTGGTGGAGACCGCGGAAATAGACAAGAAGGAATCCTGCATCGATATTGAAGGTAACGTTTTTGATGAGCTACTAAAATACTATTTTATAATTCGTGTTGCGAAGTAATAACTAAGTAGGTACATGCACTCAAAAAAACAAGTATTCTACAGTATTGGTATCCTGGCGACACGGTCTATCTAAATATTATGCATGTACAGTCGACAGCAAGTCAGTGTACCCAAAATCTGTCAAATCTGTTAAATTTTATCAATCGAACATTAACCTTCCACTATTGTGATAAGGTTGGAAATCGATCGCAGAAATTTGACAGATTTGTGTACACTGACTTGCTGTCGACTGTACCTACGAAATATAATCTCTATGTTTTCAGTAGTTTTATCGTGGCAACCTTTTGTGATTAGCATTACAATGTAGGTTAGGTACATATACGAACCAAATACCTACTCATGCTGCCTAAGTTATATTTCAATGATTATTACGTACATACTTTATTTTCTTTAAAGCATTATTTTAATAGTTTCCAATTTAACTTTGCACCACGGTTTCCTGCTAATATGACATGATGCAGATATTAAATGCAAACATATCTATGTACAGAGTCCTTATTCTCATCATCGTCATCGAGCTCGAAGAGCGGCGTGAGCCTGGCCAGCGGCTACACCAAGCGGCTCGCCGGCTTCCGCAGGCAGCTCGCGCCTAAAGTACAGGAGGAGGCGGTGAGTATACCACGCTTGTTGAATATCCACATTTTGAGGGAATCCTATGAAACTACATCTCATTTCAGGGTATTGAAAATTAACCTGTAGTAAATGTTATCCTGGTGGTAATTATATTAGTAAAGGCTCTTCAGGGCGTGTTTGGTAACTTAGAATGGGGTTCACAGGGTATCCAGCAGTTAATTACTTTACCTTTGACGGTCAGACAATGTCTCGCCACAAGCTTGCTCTTAATATACATCCTTCCAGATTTAAGAGTTGTGTTCTTAAACTATGACGTTCCCAGCGAATATGTAACTAGGCTATCTACCCTGAAAATATCTGAGAAGCGGATGGCCGTCAACGGTATTTAACTTAATTAATTGTTAAGCCAGACGAAAAGAAGCCTACAAAATTAGACAGGCTAAATTAGCACTGACTAAATAGGACTCGAATTTGTATCAAAAAGTATGGCCATGTCTTCTTTACAACATATTTTGATTGATTCAATTGGAATGGTCTTCCACGCTCGCTTAGGTTAAAAAAGTCAAATTTTCACTAGTTATAAAGCATGCGGGGAGTCCCCATACCTATACAGTAGACCGATGAAAGTGGGCTATCTAACAATCTGCAAGCCCTATCGATTAATCAACATTATCGCATATTTATTAGCTCTATCTATACTTATAATAAATCTAGTCAATTCTGTACACTAAATATATTTCCAAAATAACTATCAGGGGTGATAAGGGATCGATACTGCTGCCAAAAATGCAATCAGTAAAATTTTTGTCTGTCTGTCTGTATAACCGTTATAGAAACAAAAACAATTATTATTTATACTCCTGAGCTGGTTATAGTATACTTTTCATAACGCTACAATCAATAGGAGCAGAGCAGTGAAGGAAAATGTTGGGAAAACGGGAGAAGTTACTCTCCGGGATAATAGAATTTGACATCAAACCTTTCAGATCTTTGATAATGACGACCCGTTGTCGCTGGCATAAGCGACATGATCCGCGTACGAAGTCGCTGGCAGAAGCTAGTAGTGAACAGAAATATCGGTTGTGAGCCCCGACGATCAACGAAAATATTCTTTAAACATTTACATGACGTAAAAATAATAATTTTAATACTTATTTCATTGTTTCAGTTGGTTAGCGACATTCCTGAAGAAGGTATTTATAGCTCCTTGGTTTAATAACATCACAATCACTTTTAGCTTGAATTTCATATAAGGTCTCATTTTAGGACTGACAAGTCTATGTCAGTCATTCATTACACTGGCTCGCGAACAGTGCACAACTGCGAGTGAACCTAACCAGTTTCATATTTACTTTTCTTGGTTTGACCTTAAATCTTTGTATCAAGTAACTGGGGTGCAGTATACCCGTAAGTGTCCGACATTTTGGGGACCGCTTTTACTGAATGGTTTTGTTCCAGCTCGTCGGTCTACTGTGTCGCTGCGGGTGATCACGTTGGCGCTCGAGTCCACTTCCATCGTGTTGGATGGCGCGGGTCCGGTCCCGCGAAGGTCACTCTTGAAGTAATTCGGGTAAATCAGCCTAAATGCTTACGCTTTATACATGGGTGAAACTTGTTCTGGAATGAATTTAGGTGCGTTTACTAATATTAATAAAATCTTACGAATTGCTATTATTTTTTCATTGTTTCCTTTTGTATTTATTATTTTGGTAACAGTAGTTTTGTTACCTGACGCATGATGAATTAAAATGGATGGAGGAATGCTGGAGTCGAACCTAGACTGATTGCTATTAGTAATAACAATGACATTACGTGGTTTTTATGTATCAACGGATTCAATGTTGCTTGCTTGAAAAGTATGGCTGGCTTCTTATTGTATAACGTTGCTAAACTACTAAAATTCTGTAAATTCATATGACGGTTTCAGAGCGTTTGTATCCACTACTGAGTCGTGCGTTCATGGGATCAACTTCATTTTTTTACTTAAATTTTGTGCCTCAATATTTGGTAACCCGCTCACGATGCTCTAATTGTCAATAGCGCGCAGGAATTTAATGTTTTATTATTTAAAATAAATAACACTAAACCTAATCTCTACAAACGATCATCTAACAAACAATGGTTATGGCTTCGTAAGATTTTAGCAATTTTGCGCATAATAATTACTTACGTAATAATATGTCTAAACACAGTGCGAATATCGAAAAATAAACATTATCTAGAAAGTAATAGCCTCGTTTAATTTACTACACAGCATGTTTCAAATACAATGCCCTTAATTTCCTTTTTTCATATCTGTATTAGACACCAAAATAAAAAGATTAAGATTTGATTGAAGCTCGAAGAATGTTATAGGTATCAGAACGTGATGTCGTGTTTACTAAATATTTCACAATGTGTGTGTGTAGTCACAATAGCTTCCGCCGGCGGTTTCACCCGCATCACGTGAGAACTACGCCGCGCACCCGGATAAAAAGTAGCCTGTATATACTTTTTCTCTATGAATAGCTACTGACACATTTTTCATATTAATCCAGTAATTTCCGGGACTAGACGTTCAAAGGAACAAGCTTTTCAGAGCCAAAATTATTGAGATAAAATTTAAAACGGTGATAGGTCTTAGATACACCATTCCCTACTTGCAAGGACATAACAATAACTTGTCTCTAGAAATCATACATTTTAGGAGTAACAAACATTAGAATCTAAACTATAAGATAGGAGCATGGACTCTGCTGTTCTATGTAGGATAGATGTAGAGATGTAGCCAGTCGTGTTCAACGGGCTTAACGGTCCATCAAGCATGTCGGACGAAGGTCAAAAGCTACATCAGCTGTTAATTTGCTGACAGATGGATGGTAGGAATGTTACTTTACGCACCACCCCATGCACTTGGTGTTTTTGTCGGTTGCATATAACTACGGGACTGATGATTTACCTAAATTAAGAAACATAAGTATTACTTTAAATTTTATTACAACATTTCTTTTTTACTATTTCAGTTTACAGGTTTATAGTCACATTTTCTTGTCTTTATATATTGGCTTAAAAACACTATTGGCAAGAAATAATTATATCTCATAAGTAAAACAAAATTAATTTTTGGTGGGATTGTCATTTCAGAGTTATTGTCAAAATACTAAATACGATTAGGAAACTATTGCGCAATTCACTACATAAGCTTCTGGCTTCTACTTTATACTATGTGCTTAATTCAGTAAAAATAAGTACATTCTGTGCTTCCAAACTTTAGTTACCCTAAAGTTCTAGTTCAAATACATGAATTTTGATATTTACAAAGGAACACCTGTGGTAGGTAATAATACACATAAATATTTGTTATTTATGTGGCAATTGACTAAGTTATTTTAATTAACGTGATTTATGAAACTAAATTGAATACAAAGAATAAACGAAACAGAAAAAATAAATATAAGCATATTTTAGACTCAGTTTACAAGTTATAATTTGCTGAAGGCACAAGGACAAAACGAAGTGGCAGTTCTTAGCCTTAAATCCTCAATAACTATATAATAGGTATGGTATTCTACATGGAAATAGTAGTGGCTGGATGGATCTTATGTAACTTATTTACTAAATCACCACACAAGCTCCAATCTACAAATTAATGAGCATTGTCATGTTTTGAAAACATATGGGACTTAGTTTAAAAGCGCCAGTTTGAAAAATGTAATACATCTAAATTAGTACCTGAATGAACTGTGCACTCATGACAACTACTCAAGGCCTCACATTGGCTGCAGGCCTTGAACTACATAGTTAATAGGTGCTAATAATAAAGGTTTTTCTAAAGGCCAGTTTTGAGTGCTTTAACATTATTTAAATAAACAATTTATTGTGAATAAATAACATTTCAAGTTGCAATTAGTAAAACCTCAACATCTCATAAAAAAGTTTAAAAAAATACACAAAGGTTACATTAGATACCATACTTCCTGTCTGAATGAATTATTTTTAAAAATATACAAAAGTAAAAAATAAATTAAAAACAATTTAAAATTTAAAAGCAAAACATGAGCCATATCTTTCAGTAACTAGACAACAAAGGAAGAATACATTCTCATTCTAACACTGTTGACCAAAATATTACATACACAGGACAATTCACCACAAATTTAACATTCCTACACAGAAATTTAGCTATTCAACAAAAAGGACACAATGGCTGGAATAGTAGCTGCCCAGACCAATTGGTATTGGAAATTCAATTGAGAGTAGGCTATTCCTTATAGGCCTGTGTCGTGCCTTCCTCTTGACTCGGCGCCGCCTAACCTCACGTCGCCAATTAGGCCTTTCATCAACTGCAAACAGTGTTAGAATTTCAAAGCGTCATAAGTCAGGGAATCGCAACGGGTCTTCTATGAAGTCATCAGGTATTATAAATAGATCAGGGGCTATATCATTTCGGAAATCAAACTTTTGAAAAGTTATTTTCGCAGTAACTGTGGGCAATATTGGAATATCAATTTTAACCGGGAACCCTCTAGGCAATTTCATAGCCACAAATTGTCGCAGCTTAGCAAAATGTTTAAAAGGTGCAATCACTTCTAGCACATTCAGTAACATGTCCACACTAAGAGGGAAATCATCACTCATGGCTATGGTGGCTCGGAAGTTTCGTGATGACTCCTTGTATACAAGCTCCCTTCCGAGACTGGGATAAAGCCCTGGAGGTGACGATATGTATGTGTTCCAATCTATATTACTTTCAGGAGGAGGATTTAATGAAGCACGCCGAGTAGGTTCCCCATTTGTATCCAAATTCTGTGTATTTCCTTTAGTTAAGCTTTCTATTATAGCTTTGTTTTTTTGTAAATCATCTGTTGATAAGTGTTCTCTTCTCTTACGTGACTCTAACACAAGACCTGTGATGGTGTAAATATCACTCCTGTACAATCCTGCTACAGTTTCTTTGCGATCTTCTCGAAATATCCAGCCAGATTGAGCCCTAGTAAAAGAAATTCCTTTGGTGGACATCTGAGCAGCTAGTATGTCACTAGACATAAGAATGTCTACTTCATCTTCTATTTCGGTTTCCGTTTCTTCATAGCGTACTCGTTGGTACACTTTAGCTTTGTTATCTAAAACTGTCAGTGACTCACTAGGTGGCTTCTCTCCTTGAAAAATAAAAGATATGTCTCCCCTTTCCCATTTCATGTCAGTGAAGTCTACTAATGTTGTATCCAATCTGATTCCAGAACCTGATTTGTAAATTTTGCATACATCTGAGGGTAATATTCTGGAGACTAGAGGTACCCATGAGTGGAAATCCCATTTGAGTTCCATGTAGAAATCTTGTATTTGAGCTAGAGCTCTTATAAGATCAGGTCTCCGGCGTTCCATCTGTTCTCGCGCCTGCTGCTTCAATTTGCGCACCAGTGATGATATGGTTTGACGGTCACCGTAGCTGATGGCTTCTGCCAGTGGAGACCAGCCTGCGAGGTTCTTAACCTTGACCGGCGCACTGTGAGCGAGCAGGAGCTGTACGCACTCCTTGCGCCCCAGCATGACGGCCAGGTGCAGAGCCGTATTGCCATGTTTGTCCTTACGAGCCACATCATGGTTTCTTAGTAACGACGAGAGCTTGCGAACATCACCAATAAATATACTCTCGTGGAGTGGATACACGTCGTCTTCTTCACTACAGGTAGAAATAGACATTTCGCACACACGGTTGTTTCTAAATCATTACTTTCATTGATAACTAAACAGGAACTTCAAGTAAGTAATTTTGATTAAAATCTAATCAAGAAGATAAGAAAACGGCTTCATAATTGGACTGTTTTCTGATTTATATATTAATTTCCTATTTAGTTCTGTAATAACAAACTTATTTTTGAAAACATAATATTTACTCATTTGTACACTAAACAAAATGATTATTTTCTTTCTTTTACGAAAAGTAATGTGTCCATCATCGGTTTTGGTGGTTCTATTCCATTATTCAGGACAAAATATTATTTCTCATCTATGACATCCGATTATTGTTGTTACTTTTACTCTTTAAAAATTCCTATTCTTGCCATTCTGCTGTAACGAATATGCTTTACTTGCTGTACAATGCAAGGGATGGAATGTTCACTTTTTTCTTTTAATTTGTAATTGTGATTTTTAGTATGAATGCGCGAGTAAAGTAGTCGATTTAGAAAATCGAATAAATACAAAATGTCCTTTTAATTTCTCAATATTTTCTAATACACGCACTAAACCAAAACACAATTAACAACCAAAAAAAATCATTCGTTACTGTTATTTGAAACGATATCTAGAAATGTTTAAAACACTATTACATCGTTATCAATTTCTTATTTACGAGCAAAAATGATACCTACATAATTTTAATAGAAGCCGTCTCCTAACAGCAACAAGAGGACTAGTGGGTACAAATAATCCCTGTTTCGGTCATTGTCACTACCTCTTATTATTAAGGGAGGTCCAGGATAAAACGGTGACGCCATACCACTGTCATAGCTAGGATAGCAAGTGATAGAAGTGACCTGAAAAAAACATAGATGCACTTACAAACCCACTCGACACTGCTTAGGATATACACATTCACAAGCTCTTGATTTGCATCTTGGTCTTTCAGGAGGTTGTTATAAAATAATCTACGGGAGACGGGAAATGATCACTCTGCGCTGCTTTTTTTTTGTTTTGTAGTAATTTAACAGTATTCCAGAAACAATGAAATGAAATAATAGGTAATATCAATCTATTCGTCAGTCCGTGTCGTTTGCGTTTGTGTGCAAGCGCAGAGCGGTTATAAGGCTACTAATACACGCGCCGCATTCAATTATGAATAGTATACACTCGACGGATTTCGGTAAATGGTAATAATAATGAAAAAAACTTACTCATTTTATTGTTGATATGGGTCGAGAATCATTAGCATAACTACGTCCTTGGATTTGACTAGGATGCAAATCAACAGCTTGTATAAGTGACATGATTATAAATAACATAGGTATGTTCATATTCCTCTTAGTGTAAATATTGATGATTTCACAAAATATCATCACAAATCAAAGTTGCAACGACCTTCTGCATCATGAGTGTGAGTTCGGGATAAGCTCAAAAACTACTGAACGGATTTTGATGCGGTTTTCATCAATAGATAGATTCATGTGGTAGGTTTAAGTATACCCCGGCACTCTCGCGGCGGTTATTATACCTTTTTTTTATATCGATGGGAATCATCAGTATGACCCCTCCCGCCGTGGGTGACAGCGGGAGGGGTCATATCGTATCATGAGGGGTCGTATCAGACTTTTACTGACTAAAACCCACCGTGTTCCTTCGGGAGCCCTTTGAAAATCTTTTAACCCACGAATCGGTTTATGGAATTGAGTGAAAAAAATATCTGCTGAAAACGTTTATACAAGCTACTTACATAAAGAGTCACTACAATCGACAGTAGAACTAAGAATTTTGCCGCCATTTTATCAAAACTTTTTCAGCCACAAATAATTAATTACTACATTTTTTTATTTGAATAGGTAGCTGTTTTATATGTTACTAGTGGATCGTCGTTGCGCAAAAAGTTTAAAATTGCCCCTACCTAGTTATTTCAAAAGTCTTATCAATCACACAAACTATGTTAGGAGCACGTTCGAAATCATTACAGCTACTAAGAGCAACACGTGTAATTGTAACGACCTACGTATTGCGAAATTTTGAATTCTATGACAATCGGACGCTAACACATGCCTTTTCCTAACGCTCACTTCCACCTTTAAAAGTGACTAGCTTCCGCCCGCGCCGGCGGTTTCACCAGCTTCCCGAGGAAACTTTTTCCCGCACCCGAATAAAAACTAGCCTATGTTATTCTGATATATAACCTATACATAAGCAAAGTTTCATCAAAATCCGTCCAGTAATTTTGCGTGAATGAGTAATATACATCCATATATACATTCACACGAGCTTTCGCATTTATAATATATATTTTTTTTATATTGATAGGATTATCATCCTAGATGTGATGTGATTAGTCTGATAGACGATGTGTCTACCTAGAATCCACAGCTCATATTGATATATTTGTAGACGCTAACAGAGTTGATTGAAGCCAATCAGGAAGGAGCAAAGTTGGCCGAAGTAATCGAAGTGCCCTTCCACACTCCTCGTATTGCCAAGTTGCGAGTAGTGTGGAAGCTGCACAACGTTTTTGTAGGGCCCTTCAGTGCACTGAAATACAGGGTGTCCCTCGAAGTGAGGATCAAGTGAAACATCTTTACTTCGATGGACACCTGCATTCATATATCCCGTAGGTAGGTGGTAGACGGAGTATCTACACGACTATCTATCCATATTTATTCTCCCTATTTCTACACTCCATTATTCAAGTAAAATATGGAGTGGAAGTGGAACTAACTTCGCACATTCCAAACACGATCCGCTAGATGGCTCTCAATGCATTGTTTTGATTCGTACCGAGAGTCGAGTTTGATTTGAAGCGCAGAAAAAAGTTGACAGCACGTTGACAGATGCGCGCACTAGTGAAACTGTGAAACGCCTCACTTCTTTAGATTTTATTATTTTTTTCTGAAAAAATACTTTAAAATAACAATGTTGATTGTCGTTTTAAAACTCTGTGTCCTCTGCTAGCGTGAGAATTAAAGTGCGTATATTTTGTTCGTGTAAAAAACGCTGCACCCAGAACTGGCTCGATTGTATCGGTTTAGTTTTTTTATGTTAACATTATTATTGATTGAAAATTCTGCTTAGATTTATTGTTCTGGTTTGCCTAAAAACTTTTAAACGATTTGATGCACTATTACACGATATTGCATTGTTTAAGACTTTAGTTGTTATTGTGATTTGCGGTCTGCGGCGTCATAAATAAATAAATGAATTAACTGTATTACAAGTTTCCGGCTTTCTGCGCTTGTAAGAAGAAGAAGATCCATCATAATGTGAGTATATAATTTTTTTATTTATATCCCTAAACTAAGCAATAATAGGTACCAATGGTAATATAATATAATAGTTGGTAAGTATTTCTGTGAGTGGTGTTCCCACCTGGACAACTGAGTGTATTCATAATGAACCATGGTACATGTACCAGTGGGTAATACAATTTATATACAGTCATATATACATTCGTATATATAGATAAAGATAGATTTGTTCACATTATCAAGACGTGATTAACTCATACTTAAGGAGTATCAAATTATCATTTTCTTTCCTTTCTTTTTCTTTGTATTCCAACTGAAAGTACCCCATTACCATCAGATCTATATCATGAGTCAAATTCCAAATTACCTATATGTTAATTGCATATTGGGCTTATTTATAAACACTAGTTTTACTATGATGTCATGTTTCACAAAACAACAGAACTCTCATCTTAATACTTTGTTCTTTCCCAATTATATTATTCTAATGAAATACCTACTTTTATTATTATCTGCCAGTTGTTAAGTGCGGCTTCACCATGTTTCAGTATCTTGGGTAAAGTACTTTAATTACAATACAAAAAGTTGTGGCTATGTTAAAAGTGTAATTTTATTTTATTGGTGCTGCTGCACCTGACTAGTTCTGAGATTTCACCCCATGACATTACCAACTACCTCTTCATAATGTGTGGTACTTTTCAAATTTATTGTAAAAGGGGTAATTTTTCCTTCAGTTGTCTAGACTCCTTAACATAGCAACAATAATAAAACACTAAATATTTGAGTAACTGATTTTTACCTTAAGTATTAAGAACATTATACTTTACTTTAGTGCCTGTTTTGTAACCAAAAAAAAAAATTACAGTAGCAGTTCCCAGCGGACGGGTATCTCCTGCCTAATAAAGACTAAATTATTTAATTAAATACCTACTTGGTACTTCTAGTTTAGAATGAAAATGTGAAACAATAAAATTAGGAAATAAATTTAAAAATATACTCACATTTATATTTTGAAGTCGGTATTGCATGGAATTTTTACCTTAATAGTTTAAGTATTGCTGCAGACATAGATACCTGACCAGACAATAATAAATATTGTTATATGAAAAGGTGATGCTATTTCTGAAGTTATTAGATATTGTCCTGCTCATTTATGAGTTTCCTTTGTCGATTAACAATGGTTGTTTTTAGAGTCCTTTAACCTTTGTCTATTGGAAATTATTCAGTTTCATATTGTTGACAGGCCATAAACAAGCTCTTAAAGTGTTTCAACTCTAAAATCAGATACTTAGCTGGTTTATTGGCTATAAGTACTGTTGCATAAATCAAATGATGATACCATGGTCTAAGATTTACATATTCTTTATTTATAGTGTAGCTGTCATGCAATGCAATGCCACATTTATTTACATCCATAAACCTTACAGATATGTACACAGGCTACTTCAGACAATTTTACTATTAGAAACCATCAAACATACATGAATAGGTATGTAGATTTGTGATTCATCATATTTACCTAACACTGACTTGTTTACTGATTGGGGTGATTGCAATGTACACATAGCATTTGTAAGATATTGATTAGTTTCCTAGTACCTATATACCTACTAAAGCCTAAGGATACCCAATGACCAAAATGAGACATGGGTGTGGCATGTTTGCATCATAGCTGAGTATTTTATTCAAAACCTCATCATCATGGCTATGTGCTAAGAATTTTAAACATAACATTTAAATAAAGCATTATCCTTTCTGTTGTAAATATAGTGTCATGTGCTGTACCTACTTTACCTATAAGCTACAAAACATTTACAAATTATGAAAAATGTGGTAGTCTTTATGTGAATTGGATAGTCCATATTTTCAGGAAAGGTATGTAGTCATTTGCTTCTGGATACTTGGATAAACGGATATGGCAAGCTTCCTTGCGGAAAAACCAATAAAAGGAGTTCTGTTAGGAACAAGCTCATATCTCTATTATGTTAATGAGAACATGTGTATTAGGAAAATGAACGCCACATTGCAAAGAAAATACTTTTCGCTACGGTCTTCTAAAATCTTAATTCAACACCTCATTCAAAAGTTGAATCGAGTTCCCTTTGAATCTACGTAAACACAAACTGTCTTTCATGTAAAAACTAAGTTTTCTTTGTTCGTCGTCCGTAGAGAGAAGCACAAAAAATAACAATTTTCGTAAATAAAGTGGTCTTTGTCAAGTATTGTAAAGGTCAGTGTAAAGATTACAGTGTACACTGTATAGTTATTTTTAAATTCAACATTCATTCTTTTATGACAGTTGGTCTTATTCAAAACAAACTTATTGACATCGAGGACAGATTTTCGTCTTATCTCAGCATAAATAAAGGGTTATCTACTAACACAACTTATCAGTGCTTGTTTTCACTTCGCTACTGACAGACTGACAGAACATAGAAATAAATGTAGTGAGATTTCAAAAATATACCTACCTGTGAGGTTTAAATTCCCAGTGATCAAGTCTCCAAAGCCTACGGAACTAATACAAGAAACGTTTTGAAGTGAATCCGGTAATCGTTCATTGTTTGGTCGACCAGTTAGGATAGAAACCTGTAGCACCATATATCTCTCGTGTAAGTACCTAAGTCATCTTATGATAATTTACGAAGAATATCTTGATAATTTATGGAGACACTTCAGATTTTCTTCTCCGTACTAGATAATATTTTGCCGAGTAAACTTTAAGTAGGATCGCAATGTATTGGCTCTGAAAATGTTTTGAAACCTAGACAGACTTGTGCCAGACGTTGCACATAGATAAATATACATATTAAACACATCAGCGAGCTCCAAACTGCAGACACGGTCCGAGCCAACATAATATGCGTTGATAAACATGTTATTGATTGTGTCATATTTGGATAAATTATATTGAAAAAGTATGGCACGATAGCGCAGCAGACGCACGTTATGTTGAATCGTTTTTATTGAAGTTAGAGCTTAGGTACTTGATGCAGCAAAAAATCAGTAGTTACGTACTCGACTTTTTTGTGGCTTTCGATAATCCCTAAAAAAATATTGTTTTGTCCGCTCTTGCGATAACTCGCATTGGGAAAACCTTTGGCAAATTCGGCATTTAATCGTAAATTACTTTTTATGGATGTTTCGTTATAAGTAATATACGAATAAATATAAGAGGAAACAGACAAAACATGCACCAAAAACATATATTTTTTCTTTAAGTAATGCATCGAAAATGCAATGAGGATTTGTTGGTGAGTAGCGTGCACCATCGCTTGGACGTTGACTCACGCTCAGTTCAAGATCCTGTTTTGAAAATAAAACCAACCTTCGCTGGCCATTGAACCCTGACAAGCACTCCTGTTTGACTCATTTCTTGTGATAATATACTTTCATTACAAAATTACCGGAAAATGACTTCATATTCAGTCCATTTTCTGAATTTACTTAAACAATAGATGCGGAATTTTCAGTCAATTTCCGTCGTTTTCAAACAGGCGACATCAAAATAAACCTAGAGAAAGAAGTAATTTATTTGGGACATTATTCATGGGGCATATTAATCATGGAATGATGATTACTGAACTAGAATACAGGCTCTTGTTCGTTTAAAAAAATGATGCCTTTTCTGGGAACTTTATGAGAGTACCTAATTCTCTGTTCCCCGGGGATATTGTGCTACTTGCAAGTGTTTGGAGGGCTGAGCGAAGAGAACCCGGGTCAAGGACAACAGACGGAATACGATGTTCCACTTACAAAACCAGTTTTGTCCATGCGAACCTACCTAAAATAAAATATAAATTAGTTTCACCGTATACTTATTTTAATACAGTCATATAATTCATTTCATGCATACTCTTGGAAGTCTCATTTATCGATTACGTACTCAGTGGATATTCAAAGAAAGCATAACTTTTCTATACACTGTGAAATTACACACTGAATGAAAAATTTGACACGATAGGAGGTGACAAACACCTCTTTTCTACCAAAAAAGTCTATTCAATTTAATTTACTTGCATAAATGCTCCGTTTGTATTCAGTATGATATTCTAAATATAAAATGTACAAAATGGTTATTATTAATATTAATGTGTCCTCAAATGCATACGTTTCAATTGGTTTTCTTTTTATAGTGACCTACATTGAATTGAATGCACCGCGAAAGAATAAAAACTATATTGAAGTTAGTTGGACAAGCGTGGTGAATCACTCTGTGCAATTTACTGCCATTTGCTAATCGATAACGATTTGAGGAATTGTTTCTTGTATGAAGCGATATTTTTCATGAAATAACATGCATATAACCTACGTCAGTTCACGTAACGTTTGCATTGTTTTTCGTATTTTCTCCATTTAAGTAGTTTAGGTTGCCTAAAATTCGCTTTTGTGTCATCAATCATCATTTATTACAAACCAATAGCACGTTGTTATGAGAATAAATCTGGTTATTTTATTTGTAGTTAGAAACCGTTGTAACAAATCATTAAATGACCCCGTTGTGAGTGAAACGTTAGGGAATGTCAGATTTATACTGACTAAAACCCACCATGTTCCTTCTGGAGTCGTTCATGTATTAGAGCCGCGGTAACATTTCTGGAACCAGGGAAAACTCATGTTATATTATTTTGTTCCCACAAAATAATATAACATGAGTTTGCCACCCGGGCAAGCTCACAGCGTCGACAAGCCAGGTCAAAATTTCCCAGTTCCTGTTAATCACGCAATTCCTAGAACCCATTTAGCGTGCCGATTTTCCATACTCTACCATACGCACGTATTCGCGATTTATTGATCACAAAGCACTGATTTTGCTTCGTTGTGAATGTCTGACATACATGATACCTGCATAATGACGTGTTGCAGAAATGCTTATGTAATAATTATTGGATCATTTATGTATGCCATTTGTGGATTATGATATTTATGGTAAAAACGATTTACGGCTAGTACGATAAATGATAGAAATTGCTATCACTAATTTGTCATAGTGCACGAATACATAATACAAGCGAGCCATTCGATATAATCGTTACAGAGGTGTACGGAATTGTCCTGTGATTATATGAAGGAGGTGTTGTGTCGTAGGGGTATGTCGGGCCCGCGTTGGGCGCCAGCTCGGTACGCCCCACTCTCGCCCCCGCTTCCCGCCGCCTACCGCTGTTTCAGTTGCACGCTTTCAGCCTTCGGAGTTAACCGCGTGCGCGTTATGTCATCCAACCTCCCGTCAGCGCTTCGTCACATGAATTTCGTACTTCTTCCTCGGTTCGTTGCATATATGCATGGACCACACTTAGATGCTTACGTGCACTATTCATTCATTAGCCGTAACGAAAAAATCATCAAACTTCACTGTTTTGTCATTGTCTCGTCATTATTTTTAATTGAGGTTTCTAGATCCTTAATTTGCTATCACATCAATGATAGGATTGTTTATGTCGTTCGTATCATTTGTTGCGAGAAATTAATTGGATCACTGTTATGCTATTTCCGTGTAGGTGTAATTAGTATCTCGTATGAGAACTAGATTATTTATTAATTAGATATCTTTTTTAAATTGTTAGTGTAAATTGCTATCTTTGAATGTGGTAGGGATTGCAAGTGTTAACGTTTTATTCCGTGATGTTTAACAAGCAGTAGTCTGCCTCGGAATTTTTCGAACAGTGAAGCTCATTCCCAGCTCCAAAGTATTGTTATTAATGTGGTTTTACGACATATTAGCAGTAAATGCCTATAATGCAAAACAGCTGATCGCCAAACACCTCGGTTGCTATTTGGTAGCGAGCAAGCGCGACGATTTCCGGTCACAAGGTCGTACGTATTGAGCGGCATCGGTCAAATATTTAACGAACCGTACGCATTCCACCCATCACTTCCTTTAATCCTAATTAAGGGAACCCTTAGAAATGTCCTTGTTTGTAAGGGCTTCTCTATCGTTTAACTTGTACCAGTCTTATATTATGTAGTTAATTATACATAGGTAAAGTGCTTTTGTCATCCTCATACCACTAAGTATGATACTACGTGGTTATCCGTATAAATACTCAATTTGTTATTTTATTCTACACAGAGGTACATGGGTGTGCATAACAACTTATCCGTACCTAATAAAGAATAAACTTGAGCAGAATAGAAATACGTGCCTAGTACATTTTTCCGTCTTCTTAGGTATTTTCTATGTTGTTTCATCAAATTGTATAAAAATCTTGTTTTTCGGATATGTTAACGACCATATTTTGTTTTAGTTAAACTAAACATTGGAATAAATAGACAAGATAGAGTTTACTGCGAGATACCGGATGCGGAATTGCAATTCCAAAAAATAAGCATTTTTTGTCATGTAATGTTCAAAAACAATGTAATAAGTACCCATTTAATAGATTTCAAGTTTGGGTAAAGCCAGATGAGATGTAGGAATTTCTCATTTCATAGATAGGCTGAATGCCCACATAATATGCCGCTTAAGGTATTGAAATTGGATAAAAGGCCGGTACGTTGCAGGAAATTAACCAGTCACTGTGTCGGCCAAGTATCTGGGACACTGTTGTCACTGTTCCTGAGGGCGCTTAAAGGGGTAATAAAATGATTAGTTAAATGGGCCAGATTTCATGTTCATGGTAGTACCGTTCAGCTTTAAGAGCTTTAAGAATGCACACTAAGCAGGAATCACTGATTACAGAACAAGGAAACATAATTAATAACATTTAAATATGCCAATTCAGTAGGTAATCAAATTTTGCATTGGAAATGGGTAACAAACAGTAAGTGGTGGGGAAGAAATGCGTGCATAAGGCTCGTTGCCAAGGTTACAGGGTGGGTGCGATCAGCTGGACTTACGTAAGGTGAGCTGGGACGACGGGGTGGCGCGGAGTACGCGCGGGGAGAGGGTAGGGCCGATCGATAGCCGCTTTCGCCCCTTGCTATCGCCCTGTCCGTTTCAGTGTATTCTCAACAAAACTTTTACTGTTCAGAAGGATCTTAACTAGTTATCCAAAACTTTTTCAGCTCAACAAATAAGTATTTTCTATTCATTTCGGATTGCAACCCTTTTCTACGCAAATTGTAAGAATTCGGATAAATTGGACCAAGGTCATCGTATCCCGTAACCAGTCTGAACTTTGTTATTTCTTTAAAATAAACTAAAAGTAGTATTGAAGAATTATGTTCTTATTCGTTTACTGAAAAGTCGTTACCATGATGGTTTTGAATGCTACCACGACACAGTGTAAGTTATAAATGAATGTATCACTATCAGCTACATCGCTAACCAATAAACCTATCTAAATATATAAAACTCAAAGGTGACTGACTGACTGACTGACATAGTGATCTATCAACGCACAGCCGAAACCACTGGATGGATCGGGCTGAAATTTGGGACGCAGGCAGATGTTATGACGTAGGCATCCGCTAAGAAAGGATTTCCCGAAATTCCCACGGGAACGGGAAAAAACGGGATTTCAAGTATAGCGCGGGCGAAGCCGCTGGCAGAAGCTAGTAAAGAGAGGAGATGTTCCCATATGTACGGGTTTCTGATCCTTAGTGCAACCTCGCTTGGCGATTGGGATTTTCTTTTTAACTGTATTTTTTTTTAAACTAATTCATGGGGGCAAATTGTCTTCCGCCCGGGCGCGGCGTATAGCCAGCTAGCCATGACAATTATAGAATCCAGTTATACGTGCAAGGCGTGCCGTGTTCTTTGTGGCGTGCAACTTTTATAACAGAAGGCTTGTGGAAGTTCAGCTGATATATCGCGTTTATAATTATTGAATGCAATTCAACGATTAAGCTGGGTGGGTCTAATTATTTTTATATTCATTACTTCAGAATGGTGAACGATTTTGGGTGATAAGGTTTTTATTCGATTTTTTGGCTGTGAAGTGGCGCAGCTATTTTATTTTAGCGGTGTCTGTTTTATATGAAAAATATATTATGGTTCTGATTTACTAATTTAGTTAATCCGTGGTCAAAGTTTATCTAAATAGAGATTGCACGCTATAATTACTTAATATCAAAGTGTACATGACTTATTGACTTTTTATTATCCGTAGTCTCAGAGTTTTTGTATACGTATATTTTATGTTATTTTGATTATATTTGGGCAAGAATGGTAATGCTTAGAATTTTATTTTCACGCTCTTCTAGTCAGAAACTCTGGGAGCAACTTTATACTTTTTTTATTTTAGCTTTATCCCAATAAGAGCTTGATAGAACGAGGTAGGTCTCTAAATTATTATTTGGGTAGCTGGTGGGGTTTCTTTCAGCCTTTATTTACAAAAGATAGGTGCTCGGAGGCTTCCTTTGATGCTTGTGCGAGCGTAAAGGGTCATAACGGACTGTGACTTCTAATTTCTCCAAGGTGTTTCTGGCGTTTGGGAAACTATTAATAGCTATATTATTATTTTAATTAGTACGTCGTAAATACATTCAGATTTCTTAGGAGTTCATCATCTTGCGGCTCCGGGAAGGCAGGAAGTCCGCGTTAGGTAAACAAATTAAAGTGACTTGGTCAATTCTATGTTCATCGGATTGATATGTTTGACGGACTTCATTAATCGCAAAACATAAGGTAATTTCCCCGTGGAGGGGTGACGACAATAAATAAACTAATACGAACGTATTCTATTGGTATCTGCTATCTGGTATAATTTTGATGACTAACCTTGGAATTCTGTAACTATAGATAAGAAATGTTTTGATTTGATTGGCTTTGTATAACTGATTGCGGGCGTTATCAATGGCATTTTTTGTTCTTGAATACAAATAGTTGGCACGTTTCCGTCCTGGAGTTGGAAGAAATATTTCTAAAAGATGGGCTTTAAACAGGGTCTTCTTATTAATCTATAGGCGAAATTGATTCTATAGGATTTAGACTACGTATAATACTCTATTCCAAATGATATCGGAAAATTAGGTACTAATGAATGCGGAGTTTGTGATAAGTTGCAATCCTATTGTTTGTATTGTACTATGTTTTTTTACTAGCTTGTGGCCGGGGCTTCGCGCGAGAAAGGTCTTGAATGAACGGGCACGTTTTTTTTTTCGTTCCCGTTAAGATGAAGTGTTGGTTTGGAACAAGTAGGGATTGCGGGAGGGGATCTAGAGAATAGTAGGGTGGTAATTGTGTGGATTGTATTGTGTGGTGTGTGGGAAGAGTGATCTAGGGTCATAAATCTGCTAGTAGAGTGGAGTAGTGGGAGTCGAGAATCTTGCGGAAGTTGTTAGAGAGTTGTGAGACTTGGTGGAGAGGAGACTGAGCTACGTATTGAGATAGTGATGGCTTTGAAGGTCGCTGCAGGTGTGAGTAGACCGCCGATCATCCAGTGGTTCGGGTGGCGTTGGATAGATCACTATGGTAGTATTCAGGTCTCATCACTTTGGGAGTTTATTATTTAGAAGGTTTATTGGTTGCGATGGTGTGATAGTTGATAGTAAAATTTTAAGAGATTATTTGAGAGGCCGAGTATTGGTTGTTTCGGAAGTGAGCTGAGAGGTTGTTAAATTACACTGTGTCGTGGTAGGCATTCAAACCATATGGTAAACTTTTCAAGTAAACGAATAGACATAATTCTTCATACTGACCTATTTTTAGTTTAAGTAGGTTGTTTCGTAGTAGTTGTATTAATAATATGTGAAAGATGAGAGGTCGTGTTGGCTGACCGTATGATAAATAAGGACATAGGGAGGGTTTTGATAGGGTAGGTGTGAGGGTGAGATATAGGAAGGTAAAAAGGTGTCGTATCTCCCGCGGGTAGAAAAGCGGGTTAAGATGAGTAGAGTTGTTAAGATTAAAGATGAGGTTGTGAGATTGTGGCGTGTTGATAATAGGATGTGTGTGTGTGTAATTGCAGGATTGTGAGCAGAGAGTGAGTGGGATATCTCAAGATGAAAAGTTGGTTCCAATTTATCCGATTCTTACATTTGCGGTAGAAAGGGTGCAATACCCGAATGAATAGAAAATACTTATTTGATTGGAGTGGAAAAGTTTTTGGATAACTAGTTAAGATCTTCCTGACAGTAAAAGTTTTGTTTGGAGATACAACTGAACGGCGGGCGAATAGCAAGGGGCGAAAGCGGCTATCGATGGCCTACCTTTAGTCGTCCGGGTACCAGTCGCGCCAGCCGGGACCGTCGATCAGGCTCCCTTACGTAAGTCGCGCTGAATCGCACCACTGGTAACCTTGGGGCAACAGAGCTTATGCGCATTTATTCCCCCCCTTTACTGTTTGTTATCCCATTCCATGCAAAATTTGTTTACCTACTGAATTGGCATATTTAAATGTTATTATAATGTTTCTTGTTTGTAAATCAGTGATTCTGCTTCGTGATGCATTCTTAAGCCATTAAAGTCTGAACGGTACTACATGAACATGAAATCTGGCCTAATTTTTTAACTAATATTTTATACCCCTTTAGGCTCAGGAACAGTGACAAGTGGTACGCAGATTACTTGGCCGGACACAGTGACTGGTTTAATTTCCTGCAACGTACGCCCGGCCTTTTATCCAATTTCAATACTAACGGCATATTATTGTGGGATTCAGCCTATCTATGAAATGAGAAATTCTACATTCTCATCTGGCTTTACCTCAAACTTGAAATACTATTAAATTGGGGGTTAATTTCTTTGACATTAGGTTATTTCTGGGGAACATTAAGTGACACAAAAATGCTATGATTTTTTGGAACTGTGCAATTCCGGCTACCGGTATCTCGCAGTAAAACTCTATTTCTTGTCTATTTATTCAATGTTTAGTTTAACTAAACAAAATATGGTCGTTAAATATCGTATAAATACTCAATTTGTTATTTTATTCTCACAGAGGTACATGGGTGTGCATAACAACTTATCCGTACCTAATAAAGAATAAACTTGAGCGAGAATAGAATACGTGCCTAGTACATTTTTCCGTCTTCTTAGTATTTTCTATGTTGTTTCATCAAATTGTATAAAATCTTGTTTTTCGGATATGTTAACGACATATTTTGTTTTAGTTAAACTAAACATTGGATAAAATAGACAAGATAGAGTTCTGCGAGATACGGATGCGGAATTGCAATTCCAAAATAAGCATTTTTTGTCATGTAATGTTCAAAAACAATGTAATAAGTACCATTTAATAGATTTCAAGTTTTGGGTAAAGCAGATGAGATAGTAGGAATTTCTCATTTCATGATAGCTGAATGCACATAATATGCCGCTTAAGGGGTATTGAAATTGGGATAAAAGGCGGTACGTTGCAGGAAATAACCAGTCACTGTGTCGGCAAGTATCTGGAACACTGTTGTCACTGTTCCTGAGGCGCTTAAAGGGGTAATAAAATGATTAGTTAAATGGGCCAGATTTCATGTTCATGGTAGTACCGTTCAGCTTTAAGAGCTTTAAGAATGCACACTAAGCAGGAATCACTGATTACAGAACAAGGAACATAATTAATAACATTTAAATATGCCAATTCAGTGGTACAAATTTTGCATTGGAATGGTAAAAACAGTAAGTGGTGGGGAAGAATGCGTGCATAAGGCTCGTTGCCAAGGTTACAGGGTGGGTGCGATCAGCTGGACTTACGTAAGGTGAGCTGGGGACGACGGGTGGCGCGGAGTACGCGCGGGGAGGGTAGGGTCGATCGATAGCCGCTTTCGCCCTTGTATCGCCCTGTCCGTTTTCAGTGTTTCTCAACAAACCTTCTGTAAGAAGATCTTTAACTAGTTATCCAAAACTTTTTCAGCTCAACAAATTAAGTTTTTTCTATTCATTTCGGATTGCAACCCTTTTCTACGCAAATTGTAAGAATTCGGATAAATATGGACCAAGGTCATCGTATCCCGTAACCAGTCTGAACTTTGTTATTTCTTTAAAATAAACTAAAGTATTTTGAAGAATTATGTTCTTATTCGTTTACTGAAAAGTCGTTACCATGATGGTTTTGAATGCTACACGACACGTGTAGTTATAAATGAATGTATCACTATCAGCTACATCGCTAACCAATAACCTATCTAATATAAAACTCAAGGTGCTGGG
>NWSH02000519.1:10361158-10373648 GCA_002382865.2 Heliothis virescens | reverse complement strand
AAATACATAGTTACAATACAACTAGGGGATTTGCTAACTTGATCAAAGCTCGCATTCGATTGTAGCTAATTTTCGGATTGACTGACTGACTGACATAGTGATCTATCAACGCACAGCCGAAACCACTGGATGGATCGGGCTGAAATTTGGGACGCAGGCAGATGTTATGACGTAGGCATCCGCTAAGAAAGGATTTCCCGAAATTCCCACGGGAACGGAAAAAAACGGGATTTCAAGTATAGCGCGGGCGAAGCCGCTGGCAGAAGCTAGTAAAATACATAGTTACAATACAACTAGGGGATTTGCTAACTTGATACAAAGCTCGCATTCGATTGTACGCTAATTTTCGGATGTATTCATGTGGAAGTAAGTATGTATTAGTACGTAGGTCTAAATTCCTATAGAATCTAATTTCTGCCTATAGGATGTGAGATAAGAAGACCCTTGTTGTAAAGGCCATCTTGTTAGGAATATTTCTTCGAACTCCAGGACTGGAAAACGTGCCCAACATATTTTGTATCAAGAACAAAAAGGCCGTATTTGATTCAACTGCCGCAATCAGTTATACAAACAATCAAATCAAAACGATTTCTTAGCTATTAGTTACAGAATTCCAAGGTTAGTCATCAAATGTTATTACCAGATAGCAGATACCAGATAGAAGTGACGTTTCGTATTAGTTTATTTGTATTGTCGTCACGCTCACGAAGAATTGTACCTTATGTTTTGCATTAATGAAGTCGTCAAACATATCATCCGATGGATACATTTAGAATTTGAGCAGTCACTTTAATTTTTTACTAACGCGACTTCTGCCTTCCGAGCCGGCAAAGATGATGAACTCCTAGAAATCTGAATTATGTGTACGACGTACTAATTAAATAATAATTATAGGGCTTTATAATAGTTTTCCAAACGCCAGAAATCACCTTGAGAAAATTTAGAAGTCACAGGTCCGTTATTGACGCTTTACGCTCGCACAGCATAGGTATAGCTCGAGCACCTATCTTTTTTAAATTAAAGGCTGAAGACCACAGCTACCAAATTGTAATTTAGGGTACCTACCTCTGTCTATAAGCTCTTTATTGGGATAAGTAAATAAAAAAAGTATAAAGTTGGTCCTCAGGTTTCTGACTAGAAAGAGCGTGAAATAAAATTCTAAGCATTACCATTCTTTTGCAAATTATAATCCAAAATAACATAAAATATACGTATACAAATAACTGCTGATGACTACGAGAATAAAAAAGGTCAATAAGTCTATGTACACTTTGATTATTTAAGTAATGATAGCTGTGAAGTGCGTTCTGATTAGATTACTTTTGACCACGATTTAACTAAAATTGTAGTAAATGCAGAACATAATTATATTTTTTCATATGAAAACAGACTGACCTGCTAAAATAAAATAGCTGCGCCACTTCACAGCCAAAAAAGTCGAATAAAAACTTATCACCAAAATCGGTTCACATTCTGAAGTAATGAATATAAAAAGTAATTAGTACCCACCCAGCTAATCGTTGAGATTGCATTCAATAATTATAGAGACGCCTGATATTATTATCAGCTTGAACTTCCATCAAGCCTTTGCTGTTATAAAAGTTGCAGGCGCACAAAGAACACGCACGCTTTGCTATAATCTGGATTCTAGTAATTGTCAGTGGCGTAGCGTGGCTATACGCCGCCCGGGGCGGAAGACAATTTTGCCGCCCATGACATTAGGTTTAAAAAAAAATACAGTTAAAAAGAAATCCCAATCGCCAAGGCGAGGGTTGGACTAAGGATCAAAACCGTGAATATGGAAAGCGAGGTTTTTTTTCAGTTTTCTGACTGAAAAAGTAAACACTGAAAAAAGTATCCGAGATCAGCCTCGGACTACTTTTTTTGAAGGGTGCGCGATTTTTTTTATAGATTGAAGACTGAAAAAGTATATACAAAAAAGAAGTTGGAAATTGAAAAGGGTCGAACGAAGCGGGCCCGGTTTTTTTTCCTACTGACTATAAAAAAGTTAGGTACAAATAAAATTGTCAAGAAAGCGCAAGCGCATTTTTTTCTTAGATTGAGAACTTACAAATATTTCAGCAATTTTACTACTAATATACTTCTTAACTTAGGAGTATTTTGAGACCAAAAAATCTTTCATGTTTAATTGGAGATTTATATCTTTAATTTTTCAAAGCAAATTCTTTTAGTGCACCATCAATGTCTACAGCAAAATATTGTTTCAGAGAGAAAGAAAAAAATATTTTTTCAAGAAGGTACACTTTCCTCCCTCTTCGACTGCAGTGTTTTTCGACCTTTTTCATGGCACGACCCCTTTTCCATGAAAAACTATTTCGTAACCCCCGTTATTTCTTTTTTTCGTAATTAAACTCGGATAGTAGTAGGTAAAACTAATTTTTATATCGAATGCTTGCCGCCCCACCGCGCTTCGGCATACGCCATTTTTTCGGTTTGGTATCAGAATGTACAAAGTACAAGTTTTGTGTCTAAAAGATAAACACAGAAAAAATTAAGCGAGACCGTTGAAAAGGCGAATTTTTTTCTAGTTTTATCTCTAAAAGGTAAACACAGAAAAAAAAAATAAAAAAAAAACGGTCGACTTGAGAACCTCCTCCTTTTTTTTGAAGTCGGTTAAAAAAGAAGTGAGAGCATTGAAAAGGCGCGAAAGAAACGGGCGCTTATGATTTTGTTAGTTTGATGTTTAAACGATAAACACAGTCGAGGATTGTAAATGCGCGAGCGAAGCGAGCGCGAAATTTTTTTTAGCTTGAGGTTTATACAATACATAATTAAATAATAAATAAGTAAATGTTTCTTTCTTCGNTTTTGAAGTCGGTTAAAAAAGAAGTGAGAGCATTGAAAAGGCGCGAAAGAAACGGGCGCTTATGATTTTGTTAGTTTGATGTTTAAACGATAAACACAGTCGAGGATTGTAAATGCGCGAGCGAAGCGAGCGCGAAATTTTTTTTAGCTTGAGGTTTATACAATACATAATTAAATAATAAATAAGTAAATGTTTCTTTCTTACATTTTGCCGCCCCCTAAAACGTGCCGCCCGGGGCGGGCCGCCCCCCCCGCCCCCGCCACGCTACGCCACTGGTAATTGTAGTTATGATTGAAGCTTATATTTTATTCTAATAGAATATAATTATATAGACATAACTATGGTTTCAATGAAAACTGGATACAATTTTTGCAGTTTTCAAATGTCAAACGTAGCATAATAGGGGATAGGGATTCGGGAATAGTTTCAGTACTGAAATTTAGAATTCAACCAAATTCCCTGTACATTATATCTATCATGCTGTATTTTGTTGACATGCCTGGTCAATTTATATTTTGCAACTCTGCAATGTACTCTTTTCTTTACGTGAATATTTAATTTTGCCAATTATATTTTGCGTTTATCATATCGCTTTGCTTTATTTATGTGGCTTTGGTTGTTTTTACTATGTTGCAGCTCGCGTTAGTAGTGGAGTGGTGTGATGTTGTCGTCGCGGTGTTAGTGCGCGTGCGCCGTGGTACGTAGTGATGTCGTCGCCGGCTCGCGCGCCCCCGCCGCCTGTGCCGGTGCCGGCCGGCGCGGGCATGCTGCCCCCGGGCCCCGGCCCTTCACGGCAACGCTCCTTAAAGGATCGACTAAGAGAAGGCATTACCGGACCCTTCCATTGGCAGTGAGTGCTTCCTTTTTGTAACTTTTCCCGAAAACTTACAGGTTGTACGAGTCTTCCATCTCCTGTATCTTATAGGATATTTAGCTTATTAGGAAAATAGGTATTGCATGCCTTTTTGTTTTTGGGTAACACAGCATCGCTTTATACTTTGCAATTGGCTTGCGCGCAGGTTACTGTTGTGTCTTAGTCAGGTCTCCGAATAAGAATTTTGATAGAGGATATTAATTCTTCTCCATTTTTTTTATAGTAACTTGCGTGCCCGCGGCTTGCATAACACGTTCATGAATTCCACGTGATAGTTCTGATGGACCAATTTATTCTTATATATTCAGCAACTAGCATCAAATCTGTTGAAGCAGGCAAAAATATGTTGAGTGTCTAAGATAAGAATGTGTTCCATTCTACAAGACTATATCTGAGGAAAAAAAAGTATTGTATGGTGGCTTTTTAAAGGTATTCATTTCAATTATGCTGAGGGTCATTTTCATTTCATGATCTTAAATTACACTGAATTTATATGGTAACGCGCAGCCGAAAAGTCAATCATAACTTGTATTAAATTACTTTTTGATAAAGGAGAGGAGAGGGCACTGAAAAATGCGGTAATGAGTGACTGTCTATAGTTTTTTGATAAAATAATATATCTAGCGGTTTTAAATAAGTAATATCAGTATTACCACCGTAGAGGCCGTCAGGCGGATTTGAGAAAACTCTGACACTAGGGCTTGTCAGGTGATTAACCCTGCAGCTCACTCGATAAGAAGAAGAAGAAGTATTACCACAGATTAGGGTATTACCTGCAACTGCGAACATCTTTCTCCACGTTTGAACAACTCTATACTTACATGGTTTGTCTGTACCCTTAGGCTACTAAACTACTCAACCGTTTTGAAAAATTCTTTCACTATTGGGAAGCTTCACTATCCCCGAGTAGCATAGGCTATTTTGTCTGGGTACGGGAAGAAGTTCCATTACATTATGTATGACGCTGGCGAAACCTCGAGAAATAGCTAGTTATAAATAAAATATAAATTAAGCGAATTTATCCTCGTATCGGTCGCTGTGAGACATGTATGTAATTTTTTAGTAAGAATTTTAGAGTGTGTTTAATTCAAATCCCCTTTACCTTTCGAATCATGTTAGCTGATCATTTCAAAACATAAAGTAATAAGCCACTAGAGAGCGTATTCGGCAATTTCTTCTCAGTACACGATTCACCACTGCGGGCCGGGAGACGAGGCAAAATTCGCGGCTGCTATTGGTCAGTTCAAGGTCGCGTTGCATGAGTGTACCTGGTAAGGGATGGCTGTCCTTGGATATAACAAAAATCGATATCGATAAAATGGATTTCATTGTAAAAAAAATATTCAATAAAAATCTTATACGAATATTTAATCAAAATTAATCTATTAAAAAAATACAACTGTATAAGAAAATTATTAATTTTTAAAATGGATTAATTTGGTATACGTTTTTCGTAGTGTTTAAGGGTTCTGATCGTTTTTTGTAAATGATGAAAATCGAGCGTCTACATATTTCTGAATGATGCATCTCGCCAATTCAATCAAATGATTTGTTGATTCTATTTCATATTTATAATTGTCGATATCGACTTCATCCATAAAGATAGCAGCACAAATTTCTTCGATAGGAATACAAAGGGCAAGAAAGAGATAAACGCATTACAATTTCTTAATGAAAGAAAGGGACTTTCCCAAAAGACATCAACGAGCGGGCGCGCGGTTCACCAACCACCATTTTAAATAGACCCCTGGGGAATTTCGTAATCTAATTAAATCAAACGCAAATTTTGGTATTGTTTACTTATCTATGAAAAGTTATGCCACACTTTTTGTAACTAGATGTCCTGGAATGTTTCCCACACCATTTCAACGCGCAAGATGGCATTTTTGTATTTTATTAACCAAATAAAACCCACAATAATTTGTAATAATTTTGCGTGTGCAGAGGTCATAGACTTGGTCACAACTAAAGATTCTTACTAGGATCATAGCCTATATAAGCGTGAAAACTCTAATGTTTGGCGAGCGCGGGGGCACTATATGCGCAGTCAAGTGGTTTTATAGTCTTTGTTTCAAAAACTACTAGTCTTAATCGCTTGGAAGAAACAGTTTTATAGGATCCCACCGATAACGCAAATTAATTTTTGATACAGTCTTGTATAGCCAAATCCAAATCTGACTTGATTTGGGCTGGCATAGGGTCCGATTGCGGAAAAACAACACTCATACTAGAAATCAATTTTAATAAAAATAGCATGATTAATTTATATTAGATACACAAAAGTTAACGCAAACACATAACCATGACAGGATGTGGACATTGATCTCAGGTCCGTTGAGGCCGTCACGAGAGTGCATGAACTTGTTTTATAATATAATTAGATATATTCTTTCATCAACATACATCGTACAAAACATGTTGTAATCATTATATGAAAATGTAGATAAATATTAATTGAAGAAAACTACTAGCTTTTGTCTCTGCAAACAATGGAAGTTGCAAAAGGAACACGTGATGATGACTTTTTTATCGGAAGGTGCTTAACAGGAAAACTTAAACAAAATGAATTATGTTATCTTTATCTGCTTTTGTGCAGGCTTCATAGCATCTTTTTGAATTTTCTTGAAACATGTGACTTTTATTGTAAACACTTGACGATACGGTACCTAACCTGATAATTTGGTTAAAATGGTTTTTTTTTTTCAGTCTTTTTTAGATGTATGACTTTTACGAATTAGATCATAATATTTTATGAAGATGTTTGTACATCGTTCCGCAAAGGGATACTGAAAGGCAATAAAAACTGTGGTCTTACGGTATTCAATTTGTCAGACGGTGCAGCGGTGGTTCGCTGCCGCCGCGCCACCCCGCTTTCGCTCTGCACTAGAGCAGTTCTGGCGTCTCGTCACCGGGAATCCAATTTGTTCCCAGCTGGGACGCGCAATTTGTACGAATGCATCACGGATTAGCCGCTTGTTGCCTTACATTCATGTTATTTTTCCTCCTTCGCCAGTGGAAACATTCCACTAGCTAGGCGTATTTATCTAAAGGTCGTGGCGCTTTTACTCGATAATTATTTACCTAATTAATAATAATGTTGATATAGAAATGTGATATATTGTGGCCTTCTTGTTAATTAATCTTATAATAGAAGACGGTAAACACCATTATATTTTTAGTTATTGTTATCATATGTCACCGATTATCTTGTATCATTAGTGGCTAATTAATGATGTTAGCCAAAGTTAGTAAATTACTATTAGTAAAGAAAAGTGCAAATACGAAAAATTAAATTCTTTCACGGGGGCTAAGTACGTACTAACTTTTAAAATAGCTTGCAGTATTCTTCTTGGAGCACCATCCACGGGGACTTATTACAAACAAAGCTTTCTGTCTACCACCTCTACTTTTTCAAGTAATCAAACACTTCCGTGTTTGATTTAAATAGTTGTTTGAGAAGGACATATTACGCTGCTTAAGGGGAAATGTAGTGTCATCGTATAATTCAGTTATGCCTTAATCCCACGCTAAAAGTTCACCCTTCGCTAACGTAGACTTCTGTGGTTACAGTTTGTTTTGACTTGGTCACATAAAATCAGTATGGCAAAAATCAGCATTTCTTTCTTGACATGTCAGTGAGCACGTTGAGGGGCCGCGTCGGTTGGGGCGCAAATATTTGCCTTGTGCAACATTCCCTATCTCGGGTGTGTACATTACCTCCACCTACTGGCTCCTTATCTTCACTCAAGCAGCCTCAGTCGGTAGCACTGGCCTTCCAAACTAAATCTCGCTTGTTTAGTTTAAAAAGCTTGCCCCAGGCCTTAAAGTCGAGAGATACACTTTAGTTTCATCGTTTTTTTACGAACTGTACTTTGATATCATATCGTATAAAACTTTTGCCATTTCTTGTTTGACGTAATGGACTGTGTGTGTAGGCTTAAAATGATTATTTTATCAGTCAGTTTACACAAAAGTATAAGATAAATTTCTAGACTGTCTTTTATTAAATACTAGTTTTTACCGGCGACCGCATAGGCTTTATTAAATATATGGCTAGTTTTGAATTAAATAATTTATAAATATTTCAGTTTTTACTCATTATCTTATGCTACAAAAATTATATATGGAAAATTTGCGAGTGCCTCTACATTTATTTGGTTTATATAGGTTTTTTGTAGATATTTTCTTGTTTATATGCAAAAAGAATTACACACAAAGGTCACTGGGCACCTTTGTATGGAAACTATACCCACGGCGGACACAAACGAAATATAGCACGATATAATCATATAAGGCTCTGATTTACTTTGGCATTAGTCGCATCAATGTGAGGCACGGGAATCTCGAGAAAATCAAGTGTAAACACCAGTTATAATCCCTATATCAATGAGGATTACCACTGTCAGAATTGGGTCGATTTGAAAAATTATCTCTTTATTATGTAAGAGAATTCACACCGATTAGCCTCATTATCATCCGGCCAGGATCTGATGATGGAAACTCTGAGAAGTCGAGGGCAACTCTCGAAAATTGTAGGCATGCACCAAGTAAAAACTTGATATTCGTTGGTTTATCGAGTGAGTCTACATGACCGAGAAGTTTGGACCTTACCTGATGATGGAGACGACAGAAAGTCAAGAGATCTCCTCATAGGTATTTAGCAATTACTACGTGTTTGGGCTTATTTAATTCGTATTAGCGAGATCTTTGCACAGAGAAAGGTTTGACTGCCATTGTGTGACCTGTCAAGTTTTTATTCCATGTGTGCCTACAATTTTCTAGAGTTGCCCTCGATTTCTAAGGTTTTACAGTTCATCATCAGATCCTGGACATAAAAATTAAGATCTCCCTTCTTTTGAGAAGTCGGTGAGCAATGCAAACTAGCGTTGTGACCTATACAATCCTCTGAAATCATTTGATTATTTTACATTTTTAAACGATCCTGTACATTCTTCTCCATGGAATTTTAATACAATATTTATATACAATGAAAGGTCTTATTATTCCCTTTAAATTAAAACCATTTTCATTCATGTCCGCCACTTTTCGCAAAGCGGGTCCAATTCGCCCAATGACCTTTATCTCGAATCAGAGTGTGAGTGGCTAGGCTCCGTCAACCTAGTTTCGGCGAGCTAATTCATTCTCGTCAGTGTCGCATATTTGATGGAGCTGTGGAATCGGTAGCGTTGCAGTGCTCAGTTCCGCTGTGCATGTCGCAGGCCGTCCTTGGCCGATATAAAACGTTTAGGCGACAACACCATCGGCGAAGTGTGGGTGAGGGTGGACCGGCGGAGGGCGGATCACCCCGTCATTGTTTCCTTTTGTGCTATCTATTCTAAACCGCCAGCGGAGCATGTTTGCGGTTAGCTATAGCTTATAAGTATAGGATGTCTGGCTCTTGTTACTTACGAGTTGCGGCTACGAAAGACCCTTTACACTTGTGTTGAGAGTTTGTGATTGCATAACAGTACTTATTGATCAGTTCCTTTTTGCCTTATTTACTTTTGTCAGCTTTTCTGGCAGATACCTATTAGTACTTTGAAAAGAAAAACCTTGGCCTGTATCTTGCGCGCAATATTTTTGAGACTGTATGAAAATTTGCGTTTCATCTCCATAATCACTTATGGGTTTTGTTCTTACCATTAATGTAAATCATATTGATAATAGACTAGGTTGGTTGAGTATTGTGTGTACATGGCGAGGCAATACAGTGTTTTGCAGGCGAGGATCGTGACGGCGATGGGTGCACGAGGCCGTGTGATATTGTACGTGTAACCGTGTTGTCACGCGTTGCCCGCAACACACACAACGCGTCGCTTTGTCGCCGCATTAGCGCGTACAAATCAATTTCACAGCCGTACGTTTACTGGCTACAAACGTATCTATTTTCCCTTTTCTTATTAGCATCTCAATATGGGTTTATCGGTTGGCAACTATTGTTTCATCATGTTGATCAACTACTCCTTGTTCTCGCTGCTTACTGATGAACCAGCGTTCGAGGTGTTCCTTTCACTTGAATGTTATTCCCATCGCAATCTCATGTTTGAAAAATATTTCTGAAATGAGGTTTTACTAGCGCGACCACCACAGGAGTTATCAACGTAGAACACGGCTGTTTACACAATAACGTTGTGAGAACTGGTCAATACCAGCAGCTCACATTCATAACGCAGAATTCAAAATGTCATTATTTCAAAATAATTATTAAAGTAAAACACACACAAGGTAAAAATAACACTGCCTCATAGTAGGTGCAATTTTCTTTTACAAATAAACCACGACATTTTTGTTCGATAAGTTTGCAGCGTAGAACGTTGTCGTACCATTTTGGTTTGGAGTAAACGAGTCTTTAGGGATGCAGCGGTCTTGTAAAATCGTCTTTAGATTAATGGCAGCTCTTTTATCGTTTCATCACATCCTCCACTTGGATAATTTTGGCAAGCTTATCTGTTGACATGTTCCAAATGTTCTCAGAATATGATTTAAAACACTTCTTGATAACAGGATGATTCGATATTCAAAATAATCTCGATTTTCCTCCTGTCCCATTTTAATAACGCAAAACAAAAAAGGTATCTTGTGTGCCTATTTGCGCATTACAGATAACACTCAAATTGTTGTACGGTTAGATAATAGACGAGCCCCCGCTTTATGTTTGTCCCATCATCAAGTTTTTGTTTGGCAATTTAAGTGAAAAGACGAGATAAGTTTGTTTTGCTACCAACTAGCGCCTTCCTAATTCTGAAGAGACATCTGTCGCTCTTGTTACCATTAATATAAATATTTACGAGAAGCTATTATTAAGGATGACAATTTCCTTCATATAAAATTATTTAGTCATGCGTTGTATTAGATTTGTCCTCGGGCTTGTTGTGCTGATATTTCGCAGGGTGAATTGTAATACAAGCGAGCATACTTAGATGATCTCAGATCTCACTATTATTTACTAGCCGCGATTTTATGTAGTAATGCTATTATACGCTATGGATCTGCATCGCGCTGTTCATCACAATATCTTTGGCAAAATTACTTTGACGGATGCACTTAATAAAGTGACGTGGCCATGTAAATGAACGCACGGGCGTTTATTAGTACAATTTTAACATTGTTGAGGCGAATTCTGCAATTGAATCGTTTATGCTCTGCATGTAATTGTATGATTGGCGGCGGCGCCAGCTGGACACTTGACGCTGACGGCATGATGTTGGCCAGAGCTGCATCCGACAGTAATGCATCACATTGTTAGTCGACTCGAGTACATCCCGTTTAACCTGGCTTATATTGTATCATTTGGTATCATTCATGGGATCAACTGGTCCATGTATGTATTTGCGTTTGATCGCCAGAAGAGAAAACTTGGGTCTCATTGGCTATTTTCACTTTTGATAAAAGCTCGCACACTAACTGGAATGGAAATTGTTAGTTACTTTTAGTCAGTTATCTTAAGTATAAACGGAAATATAATTATAATAATATAAAACCTTCTCCATTTTGGGAAGTCTGTTAAAAATACTCAATCAGGGTGTNGCGCGAATTTTTTTCTAGTTTTATCTCTAAAAGGTAAACACAGAAAAAAGAAGTGAGAGCATTGAAAAGGCGCGAACGAAACGGGCGCTTATAATTTCGTTAGTTTGATGCTTAAACGATAAACACAGTTGAGGATTGTAAATGCGCGAGCGAAGCGAGCGCGAATTTTTTTTTAATTTGAAGATTATCAGGGTGTCCACATTCTGGAAAGTCAGGGAAAGTCAGGGAAAAGTCAGGGAAGCTTAAGGTGGTCAGGGAAAGTCAGTGAAATTGAGGGGAAAGGAGAGAAAGTCAGGGATAGTCAGGGAAAATTGAGATTTTTTCCCAGTGATTGTAAAATGAGGGATTTGTATTATTCAACATAAAACTATCTCCCATACAAAATAAACAAAAACTCAAAACACAATCTAACTTAAAACTATAAACCAAAAATTGGTCTCCTACATACACATTCCCTCACATAAGTGAGTGACTACCCTCGTATGATAAAATAAAACCCTGTGCTCGTACCACTTACCAGGTAGCTACAGACCTATGCTATCTACATTATGTCGACCTGTTTGTCACAATGTCAACAATGTCACAACTTTATCTGCAACAATCAAATAAACAACCCTGACCCCTACGACCGCTGCAGATCCCAAGTAATCACGAAATCCCTAATAATAAAGTTTTCTTTCATAGTCAAATTTCTTCGCGAACTTACGTCGTTTCCTAAATTTAAATGTATAATTATTTACAGCCCCTGTCTACACTCCTAAATGACAAGTTCTTCACACAAGCACTAGATCTTTTTTCATCAATCCTAACTTGATCAGGCCTTGCATTCGGTTCAGTTCCTCTCTGGTGATGACCAACGTGACTCTGAGAAATATTTTGCTTGACTGGTTTCTTCTTTAAACTTAAATTTTGTACAAGGTTTTCTGAAAGAAAGGTGAAAGATTCTTACCCAACAGAGCTCATACTGCTTGTACGTTTCTATTTTTCGAATCAAATCTGACTTCGTTATGGTTAACAGCCCTAGATTCTAATAATTCTTAATTATTTTTATCATAAAATAGTTAATATGAATAAGCGGAAAAAAAGATTAAGCAATCAAGTGAAATCATACACTATATTAAAGTTAATAGTGGTTTTAAGCTACATGAGAAAATCCATTAAATTCATCGAAATGGTTGTTACGCCGTGAGTTGCGACTAGCAACAGAGGATATGTTGGCGTCTCAGAATAGATCAGGATCATAAATTATGTATCTTAAAGCT
>NWSH02000519.1:10335904-10350289 GCA_002382865.2 Heliothis virescens | reverse complement strand
ACCATTTTTAACAAAATATTACGTTTAATATTAAAATATTCAAACTTGCAACTAAAAAAACAGATAACGTGCGTCGCACCGACCCTGAGATTGTCAACTGCCTGTGCAAGCGCAAACCGGTCTTTTCCCAGAATCGCTGCGTACGCGACAAGCGGCCAGTGGTCACACACACATGCCCCGCTTACTTGTAGTAGTGCAATCGATTCGCGCGGTTGTTTGAAGCTTAGTCTCTGTTCCGTTTTTCTACTCATGTGGCGTGGCTGCGTCGCTCATCTAGCATAGCGTACGTTTGCTTTAATACCGCATTGTCATGAATATTCATATCATCAACCCGAGCTAGGCGAGCAAATAGGTAAGCGACAAATATTATTCACAGAGACGACTGAATAAAACATAAAAGTCACAAGTAGACTATAAATCTCCCATGAAAATGATTTTTTACCGATAAAATTAGATTTGGGTGTATTATACCGTCAACGTTTCAATTTTTGCTTCAGCTTAATTTCAAAGAATTTTCCACTTCGATTTCTGCAAGATGTTATGTGATGATACATAATATGTCTGTCTTTAAGTGTTGCGACAGTCGTAACTATAGAATCGATGTTTAAGGTTCGTTTACAGTAGACAAAAGTAAACAAATGTGTTGCAGTTGCACAGATGACTCGCAGTTGGAGTCTGTTTAATAAACATCTCCGCCGTTCTTCCTGATCAGTTACAATTGCGAGCAGTCTAGGTAGTTTACGCACCCTTTACAACATGTCTGTGATGAGAGCGGTGATATGAATGATTAAGCCTGTCAACACGTCGCATTATCTAGAAATAATGCGCAGTAGCACAATAAGGAAAACATTCAAGTACTTGGTAAAAGTATGATGATGACAATAAGTCAATATGCGTCTACTACCCCAGAAAGTGTGATGACTGATGATAGATAATAATATCAATGCGATGAACAAAACTGTTCTGGGAAAATGTATGATCTGAAAGTAGACGTGATTGCTTATTTTATCGTAAAATTGCATTCGTTTATCTACTGACTAAATGTTATTAATGAATGACGCGAAGATAAGTTCTGTGCTTCTATATCGACTCCTTGACATCCCTATAATTTTTTAATTTTCAAATCTTTCGTTTTCTTTTTTGCTTATTTTTTTTTATGACAGGATCTAATGGTTTACATGAATTATCGATTTGACAATATTATCAGTGCATTTACAATCATTACAAAAATATACGTTTTTTTTTATTTTATAATGCGACAGTCGTTGTTCAAACATTTTGGTACTTAGCCAAAAACACGACAAGTTTTGATGAGCACTGTAGTATGATGCCGACTTGCAATTAGTGAACTGAAAATCCTATCTGAATACGAATTTTCGTTTGCCAAATGTTCAGCTACTAGGTATAACTGAGGATTTTTTTAAGTAGTTGAAATTGATTAAATTCATTGAATACCAAACCCCTAATAGTGCAAGATATTTCTTACCCGTCATCGATCATTTGTAGTTATCGAGTCTTGCTTTTCCCATTGTTCTCATTTCCACGCCTCGGATGCGTAAACTATCATCCCCTCATAAAATATCCGTATCTCGAACGACTGTTTCCTTTCAGGTTTCCTGTTACTGACGCCAGTTTCAAAGTAACGCTCAGCCTATTATAATACAGTATAACAACGAGAACTATTATTTTCCTAGTGTAAAAGTTATGTTGTTATGATTTTTTTGTAGAGAACAGGGTGGGTGTAAGTTGTAGGCGTGAGCATAGTTGATAAACACAATGGAATTATATTTTAATTATAAGTAGTATTTTTTTTCGAAGTATTTTTTTATACGAAAATATCCCTTACTAGATTTTGACTCCGATTTTGTCTGCTTCACGTTGGAACTGCGGCCCGCTCTCGGTTAAAAAGAAGCCTATATCTGATTTCAGGTTACTACCTAACCTCATGGAATTGCTAAACATACAAACTTTTGTATTCAAAATATTGGTAATGATTAGATCCTCTATAGATATCTTTTTTCTGTTTCTATTAATAATCACACTTGATATTGATAGTGAAAATGCAATGAACCATTACACCGCGTGGGAATTTGATCTATCTCTCATTCAAGACTTGAAGCCCTTGTTGGAAGCCATACTTTAGTAGAAGGTTAAAGCCGTGCCTATGCAATACGCACATAAGGAGAATACGTAGTAACGTACATGTAAGCAACGTAATAGTACATTTTCTAATTATTTCAGTGCACTTAGAAACTGCTCATAAAAATACAGTTTCCTGCTAAACGTGGTTAATCTTACAGTTTGCATACACTAAGCATATCGTCATTATTTAAGGTTATATCTGATCACAGAAAAAATGTAATAAAGATTCGTTGGGATTCCATTATCGCCGCTTATGAAAACTATCCCTATATTTTGATTTTCTGTCTGATCAATGATACGACCAATAACATGTTTCCAACTTTCTTCATAAAATTTTAACTTTGTGAACCAGAAGCTTGTAATCGATAAGTATGCTGTTTGTTTGACAGCGGAATTTGCCCTGGTTTTACAATGATTCACTATATTAAATTTTCAAAGATGTTCCTTTGGTTTTGTGTGTCGTTTTTTCGTTCACGTAAAATGTTTTAGGCAAGTTGGTGAATATTTGATATCTCTCATTTGGTACTGATTTAGCAGGTATGATGCTTACGTTAAAGTTCTATGATCCATGACGGCCCCATTAGTTTAAAAAGTTTTGTTACAATCGGAAGTACCGTTGCGAACACTTTCAATTGAAGGCAGCGCAGACCACAAATGAACCGTTATTCATCCGTGACGTGGCGCTAGTCTCGATTAGGCAAATTAGTCTTTGTGCCATTATTTACTTGATGCTTTTGTTCAGCGCCGTACATTGTACCTAGTTTTTATGCACTAGTTTCAATTGCTTACTTGAATAATTTCATGATTTTTAAAACTTTAAATATAAAGTAATTTACGAGCACCAACCACATAAATGAAACATATGGAAGGTTCTTGCATCACTGTAATATGTCAAAGTCAGATGAAAGGGCAAGGATTGCGCAAGATGCCAGTTTAACCAGGGTCTACTTAAAAATATGATGCGCGAAGTACGTGTTTTTATCGTCATTGCGTTTTATGCCCCTTTTAATAGTCTATGGCGAAGCAAAAAATATGGTTATGGTTGGACCGAACTGGGTGTTAGGGGTGCCTAAGAGGCTAATGAAGAGACTTGAAATAAATCAAACACCTGGTATCAAATGAACTTATTTCATTAAGACATCAAAAAACAATAAATTTAATTGAATTTTATTATATGAATATTATATGCCATACTTCTATGTGTCATGATTTTGACCGGCATACCTCCTGATTCATGACGTTATCTATCCTGTTTTCTACAGAGCCTAAAAAGATGAACTAAATAACGTCCTAGAACTTACCTTATCTTTCCTTACTTTATTCGTGCTAGTTTATTATTTAGTTGAAGATGCGAATATCATAAATGACCGCGTTTCAGTTATCTATTATATTTTCTTACATTTCCGTTTTGTCCTGTTTTTATTACATTCAATTTATCATATCAAATCAGTGAAAAGAATAGTAGACAGTAATGAGAAATATAAATCAGGAAAAACATAGGTGTCTGCATGATCAACAGGCAGCTGAACTATTGTTATTCAGACAATAGCTCATCGTCAGTCTTATTCGATGAGGGACCAGAAAATGCTAATCTAACTCTGCAGTTTATACTCAAAGGTGATGATGAACATATAAATTGCTTGATTTAGTTGGCAGAACCGCCGTTAATTTTTTTTGACAAAGGCATATTAAAAGCAGCGATATTTACTCAAATATCTACGATAAATTCCACTGTATGTAGGCAGAGCAGTCAGTTTTGTATGGGTTACGATAAGAACGTGCCCCGTGAACAAGGTTTTTTTTGGGAAAATCATCAAATGATTCCCCTCCCGCTGTGGATGCAGCGTGAGGGAGTGTCAGACTCTTATTAACTAAAACCCACCATGTTCCTTTTGGGTCTCTTTGTGTTGCAGGGCCGCGGTAACTCTTGAACAATTCCGTAGCCTTTAAGACGTTATGAATTTCCTAAGAGCTCTTGTTCACGGCACGTTTTTTGAATTTACGGCATATTTGCTGTGCCACCAAAAAAACGTCATGCCTTGTTCACGGTAAGTTTTTTCGTAACCCACTGACGCTGACAGCCTTGCCTACTTAAGGTATTTTTACGGCAGAAAAACGTGTGTGAACAAGAGGCCCTGAAGTTGAATGTAGTGCACATCGGCAACATGATCGATTTGCGCGCTATTATTTAATAATGCAAAGGTAGGGCACCCAACCACCTAGCCCAGTCTACCCACTCGCGCAATCCACAGTAATAGGAGCAGATGTAATTTGAATACAATAACCGCAATATACTCGTAAGTGTGGGTTTGCCTTATTTAGACAACCCAATGTTTATGTTTTTAAATTATGGAACTTATTTATTAAATGCTGAATTATTTATTTGATAATTTATCCGTGTGGGGTTTATATTTATATAGCTACTTTGTCCAGTTTAGATATTATAAGCATAACTTTAATTTTAAAGATTCGTTTGCTGTATCATATTTACTTGCGACATTTTCGTAGTGATGATTCTGATGAGTCAAATGTGGGGCACGAGTGACATTAGCGATAAAAAAATTGACCCAGATGAGAGCAGCGAATATGTAGGCTTCCAGAACAGATAACGCTGTCATGTCAGTAGTTAGGGGGTAGGTTTCAGTATGTTTATTATCAGATGTTGACGATAGACACCCAGCTGCCCCACCAACGGCGCAAGTGGCGGCCGGCGTTTGTCATCATCAGTAGCATTCACAGCGGCGCGCGATTCGCACGCTGCGCACGACCACGCGTATAAGTACGGTAGTGAAAGTCGCGCGCGCAGGTTCCGCTACGATTTCGTACGCCGACATCTTCGTCTAGTTATTCTGTTTGTTCGTTGCGCCAGTGCAACGGCGAAAGGAGGTCGGTGCTTGCCCAAAGCCCGTAATACTGCCGTGATTTGTGATGCTGAAGTTTTAAATCGATCCCATGTTCGTGTGAAACTTTCAAATAGGTTTAAAATCCTCTGTGCTCATTCCATTTATTTACCAATTGTTTACTTATATTTCGATGGCAATACTTGAATAATATCTTTATTGTTTTGCTTTTTAGAACTCTGTATTTAGTAAAAAGAATCTATTTTCAAATTACCGTCTCAACTTTCTAAATTGCATGAGAATCAAATCGAAGAGTATCAAAGAAAACAAACAGCACAGAAAAACTACATACTACGAGCTCGTAGACATGATGTCGTAGTACGTAGATAGCTGTAAAACTTGTGGCTTGTCTCGTGGAAACTTGAACGATTGTCTAGCTAGGACGACGATGTTGTTGGTTGTGTAGCAACAACAAGTGGCGAGAAGTTTGCAGTTGTCGGTAGGCGTCAGTTAGAAGCTGGAGTGTTGCCTCCAAGTTGCACCCGCAGACAGCTGCTAAGTGAAAACGAGAATCGAGTGTATGTCCGTGACCCTCTACGCCTTTCCCACATTACACACCTTTTCATTGCGTTTTGCAATTTTGTAAGATTTCAATTTGGACTATTTTTTATTACCAAATATACTTTGTACGTTTCTCATTAAATTTGATACTTAGATCGATAACAGAAAATTGATATTCAATTGAATCAAAATACTACCATAAGTGAATTATTTAGGTATAAGTCTAGGTAAAACCATACTACCTTTTTAATGTTCAAAAGATCCCAATCCCCGCTGGGGATTTATACTTCGGAAAATGTGTAATACTTGGCGTATTTTTCTACCCAAATTCCATAAAGATTAATGATGTCTAATAACATTGAACGTAACAATATTATTTTTGGCTTAGGTAACGTGACTTCCGTGCATAAATTATTACCAGTGTCCATATTTGTCCATGATCCGGATGTTAGTAACTTTTAAATTAATTCCTTCTTGGCCATGAAATTTGATGTCGATTTAAAGCCGATAAGTCGTGCAGTGATTCAAACGAATTCAGATTCGTTGGATTATCTTATCGCTGATATAATAAATCGACGAAGTGTGAAATATAACTACATAAACACAAGAAATATCGAATCGAAAGTCTGTTGTTGATTTGCTATTGGCAGTTAGAAGTAAGTTGTGCAAGTCCCGCTGCGCTTTGAAATCGGACACGACCTACATTTTTCTCAGCAATAGACGTAACTTGAGTACTGTGTTATGCATTGCACCGTTCCAGGTTGTAGGATGCTAGTACTGCTCCCGATAAATTAATAGCCCAAGCAATTTTAGATATGTTGTTATTGCGTTTAAGAAGTATCCTTTTATTCATAAACATAGCTAAGAATGTGATCTTTTATTCGATTGATCTCAAGTCTTGTTTTCCTTATCTTCCAAAACATGTTTGGTACTTTCAACAGCAAGTTTGGAGTTGTATCTAGCTGGCAGATTTGAGCAAGTAATTTAACTATGTCTTGAAATTGACAAAGTATTAATATACTGGAATATTGCAGTTAATGCGTCTTTCGAAGTTCCATGAAGTTCTCCTAAATATAAAACTGAAAATTTCATTGGTGAAGTATTTTCATTACCTACCATGTTTTCAGATAGTATTCGAAATATTTATCGAAAAGATGCTGAACATGGAGCTTTGATTATGTAATTAGAAGAAGAAAAAAAAATCTGGTTATTAAAATAATAACTAAGATTTAAAATCAAGTTTTACAATGCATTTCATAACGCGGCACATAATCTAACATAAAATAATAAAAAGGGGTGTGTCCTGTCCAAGTCAAGGTGTAGCGTATCTGGCGAGTATTACTTGCCTTTGCATGATTTTCATAATAGGTTTTATCTAGAACTGGCACTACAAACTCTGTACCGACACCAACAGCCCCTGTAATTTGGTCAATCTCCTTTGACGGAATCGTTTACGTTGACCTGTTGTCGTCTGTACAATAATAGAGAGAATTTGTGAAATTAAAATTAAATACTAGTAAATAATGTGCTGCATAATGTGCTGCATGTGAAAGAATCCTAGTGTACCGTGTATATTATCTTTGTTAATGTTGCGGAACCTTTAATAATACCTCGTTAACTATATCAAGACACGAGTCATAAAATGATATTAAAATTGAAAACAACAGCGTATTATTAACGTCAATTAACCGGTGACATAGTCGGTCAGTTATGGTCTAAACCCGACTGCAGAAGAAGGATAATTTATTTACTCATTTTAATATATTTCTCAAATATCACACCAAAAGTTTTTCTACTCCACCGCGAAAATGCGCAGTAATTAGAAATAACACGTTTCTTTGGATAGCAGATAATAAATCTTAATATATTTCAGACTACGCTCAGTATCGAGTACACAAAAATCATATTCGAACTGAACAAATCTAAATTTTTCTTGATTGAAATTAATTAGATTTGATTTATGTCATTCCGGTGGTGTGAGCTAATGTAAGATTTCTGCTGTCAAGAGCACATGAAGGTTTCCAGCCTCTCCTGAACGTTTTCATTAAGTTATTTTATTAATGTCCATCAAAATTCATAATTTATTCTTAAATGCTTTTTCTGGTTTTAGCTCATTATTAATTCATGGAATAGTTTGAATCATATCAGTCTAGAATATCTGATAATTTGGCAAATGTAGCTGCCTGGTCACGTACACAGTATTGATATCGTCACCAGTGCCGAACTTTGGCAGGACGGGCTAAACCAATTATTACCTACGTATATCACGATATCTGCCGATTGTTTGGGTGTGTCATTGTATCGTTTACATATTACAGCTAGAAGAGCGATTGTATAAGATCTGGTTTCCATTGCTCATGAGGCCCTTAAAATGACTAAAGAATATTAAACAGGCAATAAGTATAGAGGAATCATTTACACCACTGATGTATTACTGAACTCTGTATTTCTTTGTCTGTAGGTTTATTTATTGTTACCAATTAATCTGTATTCAGTGCGTTTGCTTCTTGCTGCCATCTTATTATACATGCGACGTTTGTTCTACGTTTCAATTATCATTGTTTGTGTTGTTGTATCTAGCCCTCGTAAATGCATTCTTGTTACATTGAAACTAATGACCCATGACACGGACTTATCTACTCTCCTTGTTTGTTTCTATAAAGATAAATGTGATTGCTTGCGATAGGATAGATGGGGTCATTCTTCTATGATTTGGCGCACAATTTTTCCTAGCATTCTCATTTTTCAAAGTCAAATATTCTTGTATTCTATAAATTCTGGTCGATTAGAATATTTATCTAAACACAGTAAATCACGTACGATTACATAAATCTTTCAGAGCAATCTATTTAAAATGCTATCATACAGGAACTATTCTCTTATCTCAGAAATGTGCACTTAAATTCACATTTATTCTAAGTTTAAAGAGACATCATGATAATTTACGCGAAGGAATCGTAAGCACATCTAAACGAATTGTTTGTTTGTCACGGTAATCGTGCTATAGAAATTTACACGACTAGATAGCAATAAAAGGACAACGTACATTTACATCCTGTATTTTAAATTAATCTTGTATTTTATGTTGTTTGGTCGTGTTGTCCGAAGCTAAATGTAACTTTGTAAGCTTTACATCAAGTGTTCCATGTTAACGTATTGCAGCATTAGCTGGAATGGCGATGTGACTGATATAAAATCTGGCGATGGCGCAGCGTGCGCTGACCCCTTTGTTTACTCGCCGTTTTGACTTTGAGATCGTGCATACTTTCGCGTCGTCGTCGTGACCCATCGACGTGTTCGATTCTATCTGCATTGATTCCTTTGTTACTTGCGATTTACCCACCAAGCAATGCAAAAATGTACACGCTTATGTGTTAAAATTGTAGCCAATGTATTAAATGCCACGACGACACCACTTCAACTGCTTATAAAGTTTTACCAATAGTGTTACATTAATTGTGCTAAGGTTAGGACCTGTTATGAATATTATTTTCTTAACTCTAATACAGAAGAAGGTCTGCGGTACAGGACGTGAGATAACTACGAAGTTGCTAGAACAGTAACGGTGCCAACACATTTATGAGCGTTTGTGCGTGCTTTATCACCCTTTACGTTATTAACATAAACCGCGTAATGATCTAGCCAGACATTTTCCATTGCGAGTGAGACTATGTGCTGTTCTCAAGGCTTTTCTAATAGTCTCACCCTATCTATGAAATATTATATTTAATGTGCACTTATTGTAATACGTAACAGATGTAGTCACGTGTTTATTATTGTTATAGTTGTGAAAGATAACGTTATATCTCTTTACTGAATATAACTTCCGCTACCTTTCATATCGTTATTTCTTACATTAAATTATATTTTATAAGGAAACAGTAAAGTTCTTCGTAAAAAATAATCCATAGCCTATTTAAGTGGAACATATATTATAATTTAGGGGTGGATATTGTATGTAACATTCGCCAAAAAGTTTTGGTTCTGATTGGTTAATTCAAATAATTTTATCACAAACGGGTAACTACTTACTTCAAAGGAAGTGCGAGCTATCATCAAACATCAAAGCTTTAGATGAATTACGAGAAGTGGAAACGACATCGGTTTATAACTTGTTTTTCGTTTTATCTTTCTCTTGTAAACACAAATGATTTGTATATGTCAACAAGTAGCCATGTGTTATAAAAAATGACTGTAATTTGTCTCGCTAAAGACATTCATGTCTTAATAAGTCAAATCGTCATTATTGAATTAAGTTTATAAATATCGATTGCTCTTGCATTATTGCGGATGGAACAGTTTGATTAGAAATGGTAACACCGGAGGGTCGGATGTCGAGCTCTCTTGAGAGGTTAATTTCCTAGTCAACGTTGAGCGTGCATTCTGCCACCTGATTGACGGTTGTAGGTTAGATAGCTTTGATTCACACAAGGCCATACTTAATTTAAACACTCAATATATGAACCGCATAAAATATCTTTAAAGAGTTTAACTTTATCATTAGTATACGCGTCCTAGACTAATATTCCTAGTCTCATTAATACGCACTCACTTAACCTAGATACCATGTTGCGAAATGGACTTGATTTCCTGTGCACTGTTTACCTAGCTATGTCGCATGGACATTAATGCAGTTTATTTTTTTTTTCTTTCAAGCTTGGTCTTGTACACGTAAAATAAATTGTAGTGGACCTTTTTCATTCTAATAACACACGCGAGATCTATATTTCTATTGCCATATTTCTAACTAATAAAATGTGCTGGCACTGTTAAATCGTAAATTCTGCATAAGATCCAAGAATTTGGTCGGACTCCTAATGGTTTTACGCATGGATTGTATAAAATCTAAAAATGATAATGAAATCGATGGTGATTATGTGAAAGATAGTGAATACGTATCGCAAGGCGGTGGCAACTTTCCCCGAGACCGCGCTGCGTGCGCGCGCGAGCTGGTGACGGACAACGGCGCTCTTACGAAAGCTGCAATCACCTGCTTATATGGCTAGCGCCGACACTTGTCGCTAAGGTTGCTTAGAATTATACGACCACCATGCCTATTTATACAACAGGTTGTTTTCGTTTCATGATCTATAAATGACATATTATTTGTTTTCAAAATAAGGAAAATGTTATACCCGATTGCATTAAGTGTGTGGTTACACGAATGCTTATTATTTCCCATCATCGTGCTCAGTATTATTTTGTGACAAAGGAAATTAAACCGCGTAATTATTATTTTTTTAAACTGAGCCCTCTAAATCTAGCAATCATGGATATTTAGAAGTTAACATCGTTATCATGAGACCATTTTTCAACATGTTCAGTGGACACAAGACAATATAGATATTATTTATTGGATCAGCCTTAGTTTTAGTCAATTGCTGGATCAAAAAATAACCTCATATTGAGCAAGTGGAAGCACTTGTTCCACGTAATATGGGATTGATTTAAAACCTTTTATATCTTAAAAAATTACAGTGTTAGTGATTCGTTAGCGACAACGAATGATTTCTCTTAATGCAATGTGTTCGAAAATGAAGGAGCCGTAATTGTCATGTTGGCTCCATAAAACTAGTCGAGTGCGACATTTAACGAGCTAAAGTAGTGAATAAAATGAGTGTGGAACCGACATTGACCGAGTCCCCGGTGCCGTTGGCTCTGTCGAGGCTGCAGACACGGCCTGGCCGAGTGCCGCGTGGGTTGCGCACGCACCGGCCCAGTCTGCAGCTAGCCAGCTTACAAGAGTCCGCAGACGAGACTCCTAGGCGTTACAGTGGGGAACCATTCGCTGCCGACACGGACGATGATGAGGCGTTCACTGACGATGTAGTTCCGGAAGTACCGTCTTTGTCAACTTCCAATGGACGCCGAGCTTCCGAAGCTACCTTTGCCGAGCGTTACAGACAGTTGACAGATTTTGATGGTCCCCCGCCCGAGGCACCACGGCGTGCCTCCTTGGCTGTGCCTGTGGGTGCGGAAGGTTTTGGTCCCAATGATAAGGGCCGAAGACGCTCGTGGGCAGCGAGATTGCAGTTAGAACGCAAAAAACGAAGGAAGTCAGGGGGAAATGATACAGACGAAGAGAGTGATACTCCGATATATGTCCGTCAGAAAAGACCATCTTGGTGGAACGTGTTCGTGCCAGATAATATGCTGAAGAACAGGTAAAATTAACATAAATTTTCATTATAAATAAAGTAAAAGTTTTGTATGTTTAACATTGACCCCAAAGAAACTAAACAATGCAATGTGATATAATGTTCGTATTCCTTTAACGGGATTAGAATGTGTATAGTCTGTATAGCTAGTTGTGGGGCTAGGGCACATGATTTCCTTGACCTAATGCTCGTAGTCCGATTGTTTGTTTGTGAACTAAGTGTGCAACTTTCATGGTTACTTGACATTGCAGGTGAAACTACAAATCCTTCCTTTATCCATGTGCATTCATGCTCGTCATCATTCAATCATCGCACTTACGAGCTAAGTTAGTTTAGGTCTTAATAAGCCTAATGATTGCTGAATTCTGTGATACATGTTAGAATTTTTCAATAAAATGATGTAACTTTATTTTTCAAGTTGCTATGACAATATTTTCCTGATTCTACTAGCTAGGTATCAGATATAAGAACCGTAAATAATAGGTTATTTATCACCAAAATTTTCCATAATACACGTAGAGTTATGTACACAGTACGGTGACAAATTTACAAGACGTATTCGGGTTTGATAAATCAGTAACAAACACTACCTTAATTTACGTATATATTACTTTTATCTGAAGGAACGTTTTGTCTACAGTATAACTTAAATATTTGTTCAATTTTTAATTTGTAGTATCATTAACGTTAACACCACTGGAGCCCATTCAGTTTGTTTTGTATCACCTGATATCAAAACGTGGATACCGTGATAAGTTACAATGACATGATCGTCATCAAACTACGGGTAGTAATAACACGGTACGTCATCGCAACACATGTTCAGGTAGACATAATATTCCATTAATCAATTTGCTGACATTTGCATTCAAATGTCAAATACTGCCGGTTTTCGTTTTAATGTGAACTCTCCATACATATATGGTAAAATTAGTTTCGATATTATCGCTTTTCGCGCATATTCAAATGCACAGCAGGAAGTAAAATATACCTGCCTAATGTAGTAAAATATTGCTATGCTTCTAATTTAGTTGACGAAAAAAAAAATTAAACTGTATACTAATATTTGAAAAGCTCGCAACAGTAGACTCGAAAAAGACAGACTAACGCAACTCTTTGAAATATACAAATCAAAGACTATGTTACAAATGGAATAGTTGGCTTTTGTGTTGAATTGATTGACCTAAACAAATTTCCACGTCCAGTTTTTCCACATTTTATAAAACCTGAGACATGGAGAACGGATGTTGTTATTATTACGATATTTTAAGTGTAACAGATATAATAAGAAGCTAAGTAGCCGTAGTGGATCATATATTTTTTCATTTTCTATTTTTTTTTTAATGTATCAGTTAAACTAACCAACCAAAGAAGCTCGTAGACTGTTTGTTCAAATGAGTGAAGAGCATAATTAATAGACTTCTTGATCTAGTAGAGAATTCAATAAATAAAAGAGTACGCTGTAGTGCTGAAATATTTTTCAAACAAACTCTACGGTGGTCCATTAGGTTTGCTACAGTCGGGTCTGACCAATCAAATTGATATTACCTTACACACGGTCGATAATTGAATTATTCCATTAGCATTAATATTTACTCACGATCTTTTTGGATGATCACTATAATTTCATATAGACTTGCCGAATTTGCCCGAACATACTAAGAGCCTTTGCGTTTTTGCGTAATCCATTAGAAGGTGGCCTTGAGATCTCTAACCTAATAATTTCAGATGTCAGATTTTGAAATATATTTTACGTTACGAATTATTCATGAATTTAATACTGAATTTTCTTTTTGATAAATAAATACAAAGTAAGTATTCAAAGGTATTATAAAGTTTTTCTACTGTGTAAGATACGATTTAATTCATAATCATAGCGCTACTTTGCATTTTGACCTTTAAACGCCAAACTCAAATATGTTCCGTAAACACCCATACACAAATGATTGTGGACAGTTTGATGATAGACAGATGTAAAAGGTAACATTGTGGGCGTCTTATTACTTACTCGTTTAGTCATGCGGAAATTCGTAGAATATCTTTATATTTTATAAGTATTACAAAGTTTTATACGGTTCGTAGTCGTTGTAGGCATCGCTCTACGTCAGGCGTCGGCAACCTGCGGCTCGCGAGCCGCATGCGGCTCTTTGGATAGGAAGCTGCGGCTCTTTAGTTCCATACAAGAATATTATTTATTTTATAAAATAAAAACCAATTAAAGAACTTTCTCAATCGATTAACAAAGATTTGGCACCATTTCTATCTCTCACTCTCAGCCACTTTTACGTTGATTCCTGAGGAGGCCTCGCAGAAAAACTAGTTACATATTTATTTTCGTTTTGCCAGTCATCCTGGTTTAGATTGCCGACCCCGAACAATTCGGGAGAAAGCTGAACAGCTGATAATGAATTTTACTATTTTAATATTTATTAATTTCTTTTAAAATTAGAATTATGCTCACAGTTCCGGTTAGCACAGCTTCCGCTGAGAGAAGTTTCTTAAAGTTGAAATTTATAAAAATCTATTTGAGAAGCACGATGAGGCAAGATAGAATATCCGCGTTATCAGTTCGCATAATCGAAGCTGAAATAGCGGCTAAACTTAACTACGACACAATACTGAAAAGGACAGTGAGTCTGCACGCTGAAAGGTTCGGCTACTTCAATTTCTATGTGTGTGATAAT
>NWSH02000519.1:10297286-10319489 GCA_002382865.2 Heliothis virescens | reverse complement strand
TAATACGGCATTGTATAAATACGGTGTATTTAAAATTTCAGACAATTTGAACCAGTAGTTTAAGAATGACAACTTGGTAAAGTTTCTGAATTTTGTCACTCACTGACTGACTCACCGATCATCAAAAGTATAAGGCACTTCTAGCAGACATAGAAGCTTCAATTTAGAAATTATAGAGTTTAGTGTCTTATTATGGGAAAATTCAAAAATTTTGTAATTTCGCTCCAGTTTCTAAATACACTAACTGCATGAATAACTTTGTAATCCTATATAAATGTATAGGATTACAAGGTTACATTTGCAGTTAATGAAAAAATTACTATACAATAGAAAATAATAGGTGTAGATAGATACTACTATATGAGGCATAACGGGAGGGGGTATAAAGTGGATAAGGGTGTGTTTAGCCCATGAAACTGAACAACATACCCGTGGGAAAATATGTGAATTATGAAAAAGTCTTTCCTTACATTACAAATTCTACTTATGCTCCAATGTGAAAAGTTGTTCAGTTTCCTGGGCTGAACACACCCTTTACGTGTCTCTTGTATTATGTAAAGATAAACTCTACAAAAAGAAGTGAGATGCCATCAAAACATCCTGTAAAAAACCCAAGTCTCGCAGCTCAATCTTTCTATCGTAAAAAGTTGTGAGATCCATGTAATACCAAGTCAGTTAATCTTTTTAGTCTGTACTTAAAGGACTTTCTGTCTTAAGTTATTACATAAGTTATTATCATGCCAATATTAAAAATATGTTACGTTTTTAACAAAATAGATCGACTTGGCCATCGCATGAAAACACAATGAATATTACAATTATATTAGATTCTTTAGTCTATCGCGCCTCACGCGATTGAACTCTTGTTCTCTTGTTCGCCATTGAAGTTTCAGGAGCATTAACTTCTTTAAGATACTCACCTCAATCATCATATCCGGAAGGACTCTGGTGAGGAATTAGGTTGCTGGCCCGTCGTGCTGTGTAGTGTGATACATACTAATAACCAAATCATGCGATGGCTAAGTCGATCTATTTGATAAAAACGTAACATATTTTTAATATTGGCATGATAATAACTTATGTAATAACTTAAGACAGAAAGTCCTTAAGTACAGACTAAAAAGATTAACTGACTTGGTATTACATGGATCTCACAACTTTTTACGATAGAAAGATTGAGCTGCGAGACTTGGGTTTTTTACAGGATGTTTTGATGCATATCTCTTTCCTGAAATCGTGCACCCGGCGAATTATTCAGAAGTTAAATTCGCAAATGTATCAGTGCACTTTATTTCATACAGCCAGTCAAACAATCGATAAATTTAAGATTAATCTTTTAACGATGAAACAGGCACTTAAATTTTTGTACAACAAAAATATTATAAATCCGTTACTTTAAAATAGATGCAAATAAAACTTTCACGTAAGAATAACTAACATGTAATTTTAACATAGACAGAGTAATGCAATGCCTTGCTTCCCAAGGGCGAAGGGTCTCCATGAGGATTTTCCAACCCGATATCAAAAAAAAAAAAAAAAAAAAAAAAAAAAAAAAAAAAAAAAAAAAAGTATTTCTGATAATATTGAAATCGTCATACTTGTGTTGCAATAAGTTAGTGCGTGCGTTGCGTGGTACGTGCGCCGGCGCGCGTATATTCGTTCACATAATTTCAAAACCACAGTAACAGTACAATGACCTCGCCTCGGAATAGGTTAGTGGACTACTCCTACTTCCTCACTGGTCGCTTAGAAGACTTTATGGACAGCAGATAAAGATAATTGCAATTATGTTTAATGGTCCGACAGTCTTTAGTGCCCTTTCCGTCTTTAATATGGAAACTCTATGATAACAAACAAAAGTTTACGTTCGTTAGCAACAGCATAATATTTTACTATATGTCAACTAATTAACTTAAGCTTTTGCTTCGCCCTAGGCCCTTAGACTAACAGCGAAGCAAATAAAATGCGTTACCGTTTAACTCTTTCCAATGTTGATAAGCTGCTATTGCTATTCCTAAAGCGTATAAGAAACTGGTTGTCATTGCATATGAATTGCATTTTGGTCCAATAGATAATGCATATAATTAGCTACTTGTTATTAAAAATGCAAATTTGAAAGGCAATAAGATTGCCCCGGGTACATACGTTATTCTAACTCGTGTTTTGTAATTACGCTGCTATTTGTACAGAAATATTCCGGTCCAAGTTACGTTCCGCCTTGGCTTTAATTGGCCAAAATATGAACATTATCATACACAGGAATTACTACAAGTAATGCTGTAATGCAATAGAAACAAATAGAACCTCCAACTGTTTTTAAGTAGATTATAGACTGATCAGTTCATTTTGAATCATCATTTCAGTATTTCTTATTTGACTACAGCTAGTCTTAAATATACATACAGATTACTTTTTACACTACATATTTATCTGTAGTACCTTATGTAGACAATTGCACACATTCTTACATAAAATATATGAAAAAGCATTATTTCTTAATATTTTTGTTATTTTGCTTGTGTGTACCTAATTTTCTTCCGCAGATTACATAAAAAATATAAACAATTTACCCGGCCTTCATTTCTTGAAATACGTCTACGTTTACGATGTTGGCATGAAATAAATACGAGAATCTTGAAAAATATTGTTTGATCTGTCCAGATCAATTGCATACTACGAAACACCACGTGTTTACCGTTAAATATTATTTGGCCTCCTAAAAAACAGGGTACTGTTTTTGGGTAGTCTCTTTTTAGGTTCCGTAGCCGTAGCCGAATGCCAAAAAACGGAACCTTATAGATTCGTCATGTCTGTCTGTCTGTCTGTCCGTCCGTCCGTATGTCACAGCCATTTTATTCCGAACATAGTAAGACTACACGTTAAAATTTGGTAAGTAGATGTATTATGTTAACCGCTCTACGATTTTCATATAGAAATAAAAAATAATAATATTAGGGGAGCTCCCCATACATGAAATTGAAACGAAAAAAAAATTTTTCATCCAACCTAAACGTGTGGGTGTCTATGAATAGGTCTCACAAAATGGTACTGAGTTCCTAAAACCATTTTTTCTGAAGTCAATTATTTCAGAGTAAGACGCTTTCCAAAGTGCTAAAATGTGTGTCCCCCCCCTGTAATTCGTAAACTACTTAAGTGAAAAATCTGAAAAAATATAGTTATAGATCTCAATAAAAACTATCAACCAAAATTAGTTTGGATGACATATAGTCAGCAGTTTTGAGAATAGCACTTTTTCAGAAACCGCAAATTATAACTTTGTTTTCATATATTTTTTCTGAAAGTCCATAGATATTGGAACGGAACCCTTCGTGTGCGAGTCCGACTCGCACTTTGGCCGGTTTTTTTCTTTTTTAGTTCAAGCTCTGTGATTATATTTATTAGGTTTTCGAACCACCGTGCCACAAGTGATAGGAACAGTGGGAAAGAGGTCCGTCTAATATTCTCAACTCAATAGGATGGTAGTTATGCAAAACATATTATCGTTTCTATACATAGATAATATCCGTAGATTATGGAAATAATCCGCATTTACATGTAAACTTATAAGGAAAAGCTATAATCGTTAAATAGAGAAAATATTCTTAGCATGTGCAGTAAATAACAAGGATTTTCTGTAATATAAATCAACACATTGCTACACACATCGAAGGCTCCACATAAAAGGTTGTCACAGTATCCGATGATGTAGATTATAGATCTTGTTACTGACTCTGCATCACCCTCGTACCATGTATAAGCAGCCATGATACTCTTGTGGACCAACAAAAATACTACGCAGTTACGTTACAAGTGTGACGTATATTTTTTCACAACATTTGGCTCACGCTCGTGAAAATTCATATTTAGAGTAACGCTATTGCTGATAATAATTTTTAACCAAAATAACAAATATTACAACAAAGTAACAGAGCTAAATTGGTTTATTGTCATAATTTATTGGCTTTGTATTTTTTTTATGACAGTTGTTTTTAAATCTGAAAAATGATAACTCTCGTATATATTTCCTAACATAAGGATCGATTTAATATTAGTACATAAATAAATGCGAGAGTCTTGGCGCCCACCGAGTGTCAAGGGCGGCGGTCGCTCCCCGCATTCGTATCTTCGTCACGGCCCGAGACACCAATGATAGAAGAACTACATTGTTCGATAGTCACAAACACGAGCAAGAGAAAATGACGTGTGAAGCTCGTTCATAAGCAGCCGAGTACAGGAGTACCCAAATAGCCCAGGCTAGGCGGTGACCGCGCAGAAACGCTCCACTTGCACTGCGTTTATAAGCTTAAACTTAGACTTCTCCTTAAAATTAACGCTAATTATTTACATAGCCTGTAGCCAGCCTGTAGGCTGCGGATTACTTTACGCTTTGTTATTATTTAAGAGAGGCAGTTTAATTTTTAAATATTTTATTAAGTACGGCTTTCTTAGATTCGTGGAGCTTTTACTCGTTGAATACTACAATATAGTTAAAGTAATACGAAACTGGTTAGCTACGTTTTTATATTTTAGCTATTTTGTTCCTTTGGTAAAATTGCCTAGGTAATGAGAGATGACATTTTAAATAATCATGGTTTGAGTGGGATTGTGAGTAGTTTATTAAAGGAGAATGAGCGTTTTGGTCTACCTCTCCTCTAGCATTAAGTGATACATCAATAGAAAGCTTTTTTATGTTAGAGTATTTTCTTGTATTACGGCTATTGTCATTTGTTAGTATTTAGGGAGTTAGAGCGTGTTTAGTGAAATAATAACTACGTCTAAAATCTGCTCTAAGTTATGAAGGTACTGCCCATCGATAGGAGGTATGTTAGTATGAAATATTGCATTTGAAAAGTCGTTTCGAATGATTTATGACTCATTTCTATACAAGTGATTTATTTAATGAAAACATCTATCGATACTAAAATTATAAATAAAACTCTAGCTTCGAAAGTACTCACAATTCGTCGAAGATTGTTAGCACGAAATATTACTTTTAAAGACCTTTTGATTGGTACATGACTCGTTACTAGAGGGGAGATATCGTTCCTTAAATCCATGTAAAGTGTCGACAACACACTTAGTAAAGATGTATCTTCTAAAATACACAGAATTAGTAAGGGGCGTGTTAAGACGAAATGTAGCGCTTAAAAAGACCGTTTGATTGGTATATGACTCGTTACTAGAGGTGGGGTACATTGACTGTAAAACATGTTTCATAATATATGATTACGGTGCTGTAACATCTAAAGTACTAACTACATTATGAGATAGTATGTTAGTACGAAATATTGCGCTTTAAAAAACTTCTCGAATGAATATATGACTCGTTACTAGAGGGAGATAGCATTCCTTAAATCCATGTAAAGTGTCGACAACACGCCTTGGTTAAACTATATCATCTAAAATACTAAGAATTGGTAACCAGTTGGTTAAGACGGCATGCAGCGCTTTAAGAGACCTTTTGATTGGTATATGACACGTTACTAGAGGGGAGATACCATTCTTAAATCCATATAAAGGTGTCGACAACTCGCTTTGGTTAAGCCATATCTGCTTAAATACTAACAATTGGTGAGAAGTATATTATATGATAATTTGTTAGAATATATTAATATGAAATGTTGTTTATAGAAAGGCCGTTTGAATAATATATGGCACGTTATTAGAGGTGAGATACAATTCCTTAAATCCATAGAAGGTGTCAACATCACGCTTTAGTTAAGCTATATCTTCTAAAATACACAGAATTGGTAAGGGGTGTGTTAAAATGAAATGTAGCGCTTTAAGAGACCTTTCGATTGGTACATAACTCATTACTAGAGGTCAAATACGATTCCTTAAATCTGTATGAGATGTCGACAATTCGTCTTAGTTAAGCTACATCTTCTTAAATACTAAGAATTGGTAAGTGGTGTGTTAGAGGAAAATGTAGTGTTTAAAAACACCTTTTGATTGGTACATGACACGTTACTAGAGGGGTGATATCGTTCCTTAAATCCATGTTAAGTGTCGTCAACACGCCTTACTTAAGCTATATCTCCTAAAATACTAAGAATTGGTAACGGATGTGTTAAGACGAAATGTAGCGCTTAAAAAGACCGTTTGATTGGTATATGACTCGTTACTAGAGGTGGGGTACATTGACTGTAAAACACGTTTCGATAATATGCTTTAACGGTGCTCTAATATCTAAAGTACTAACAATTGGTGAATAGTATGTTAGTACGAAATGTTGCGCTTAAAAAGACCTTTCGAATGATATATGAGTCGTTACTAGAGGGGCAGTAGACCAACGTCCAAACATTTCGCCCATTCTCCTTTGAATGCCGAAGCCCACACAGAGCCTATTTTGTGCCACTAAATTCATGAAAGCCTTTTCCAATACAGCTTAAAACACGGTTTATTATTTAGAAACCCATTACAGGATTCAGCTTTCAATGAAAAATACCTAAAATTCTTTGTGACTCATGATGTACAGATTTATATTAAAAAGGGAGCTTTTAAAGAAAATTGGGACTGTTTTCGCTACGGACTCATTAATACGATGTATGTTAATACCTCGTTGAAAGATGTTGTCACCCCACGATATATCTTCAAAGTTATGATGTCAAGTAATTTCCAGTCGCAATTAAAGTCACAATTATTTAAAAAAACTGTTCGCACAAAAATGTAATGTCACATACATTATTCACTACGTGTCATTATTTACACATTGCATGATTCGCAAAACGACCCATCGCATGGATCGATGTGGCATTTTTATGGTTTACTTTTTATTCGTGGTTTATAAAATAATTCGTTAATATTTTTGTTTGCCAACCGCACTGATTTTGTGTAAGTTTCCACTCTGATGAGCTTTTTTGGGAATGATAATTATAGTTCATATTTTTTCTACGAATACGTCATATTTTAAGATCGATTGACGTAGCAGATTGGAAACTTACGGTTAAATATCCAGACAATTCTAACCAGGCATAGGAAATGACTCTGCCATTGTTTGAGAAATATAGCTAGCGAGTTGTTTTCATTAATTCTTAGAAATATTGATTATTATTTATTTAGAGTTGTCTGGATTGTTTGTTGTATTTTGCATGCGTATGCCTGTGTCTAGAGTGGTCTCTGTTGCATGCAGGTCTAGGCGAGCTTCGCAGCAGCTGTCCAGGAGCGCAGAAAGCATCGACCAGTCCTTCAAGAGGTATTCACGTTTTAGCACATTAATTATAAAATCACGCGCTTTAATCTATTGGCAAGCCCATTAAAGAAATCGCATTGCAGAAAATCTTATCTCTCTCATCATTTAAATACGATTACACCAAACAATACATAACGTTATCTTATGAGATTGCCGAAAGATTAAGGAAACCAGATATTAATTAATAAGTGTATTATTGATTTGCTTCGATTTTTACCTAATATTTCAAAGTTTCTTTTATTTGCTGTTTTATGTATGTATGTTTTGCTTAAAAAGATCATCGCATAGAAACACAGTAATAATAAATGAAGATAAGATAAAATATAGCTGTTTGGCTAGCACGAAATCTGTAAATTGCCCATCTTCACGAATATGCGATATCTCGAAACTGAAATATTCGATATTTCGATGCGGCAGATAAACATTGACCTAATTATGTAAACCAATGTAATCCCATCGATATTTATTGAAGCAGTGTACAGCAAACACTATCTTGTTATGATTTATGACTCATAACATGCAGTAAATTAATATCGAGCTACTGACCTTCAATGGAGACTCGAGATTGACCTTAAGTAATGTCATTCAAATATTAATGCAGAAATGTGAACTGGCTTAAGCCAGTGCCAAAGAAATTCATTTAGTCATGAACCCCCGGGCTATAAGTAACTAAATACTTCCTATCGTGTATGCTTCGGTTCAGGTAGGTATCTATGAAGTAGTAAAATTAGTGTTTAACTTAATTTACATCCAGTAAATTGAGTCTTTTCGCACTATTTTTTTAATGTTTATACAAAAATAAATGAAAAATTTAAGTTTTGTCCCGTTCCGTATATTTTTCTGATTATCTTCATATTGCCATAATACTGTTGTGCGTATATGGTGCATCTGGCCAATTCCTCTCCGCCATATTATTTGGGTGAGTCGACAGGCCTCGGCTCATTCTATTTGTGTCAGTCTTACGACAGTTATTTGGGACGACAGCTTTGGGAGAGTGGACAATTACACGTGCGTTGACCCAGAGTGTTTACACTGCGTGCCTAGATGATAAACAGAACACTTGGACTTCATTAAACCCAAGCAAAACTAATATTCCATTCTTATGTTACAGGTCGAAAAGTCGATCGGTTGACCATGGGTTCTCACCGCCATTCGACTTGGAGGCTCTGCGCTCGAAGGTCGAAGGCAGATTTGACGCTGTACACAGAGGTGAATAAAACTCATATTTTGTATGGATTTAAGCTGAAATAACTCACATGTCCTTAGGTTCAGAAATAAATTGTGAGCAATTCATACATGCGCATAAAGGAAAGATGTTATTACTGCACACGTCACAAGATTAATTTAATGAGTAATCAATTCATAATGTGATTATAATTTACGTAAAATCCAAAATTAAACGCCCTAATGTAAATTCATGTAATTTTATTATATGTAAGTATGCGGAAGAAGTAGCATCAAGTCAATACAAGATATCAATTTATTAGTTTTCAAGATATCGTGTTCAAAATTGCGGGTAAATTAATCGTCAATCATTTAATTATGGATTAATTGAATAATCAGAATCGATGATGCAGTTATTTTTTTCAATTCAATTTCATGTAAGTATTCTCCCACGCGCGTTGTAAAACAAAACGAGAATAACATTGAAGCTTTGTCCGGTTAGTTGTAACTCGTACGGGAACACTAAACTGTTTTATTATTACTCCTATTGCGCAAACTAGACTTACAACATTTAATTGCCGCGTTGTGAGGACATTAAAACAATGTTAAAACTTAAACCCTTTCATTAAAACACATTACAAAGCTGGCGATTATGTTTAGTAGCGGATTGCGGGCCCAAGCGTGAACGCACTTATGAAATATTGTCGTCATAATCTTCAATTATGTAAATAGAACATGTTGTGGAAATATTTCAAAGTATAAGTTAGGCCAATCTTACAAAATATAAATACGCGATAATAACAGTTAAACTTCATTGTTTTTTAATGGTAATCAATAAGTGCACTTACTTACTTCAATATTAAAATCACGCTTACGCTCGCCAACTTATAGACTTGTCACAGAATTAAATTACATATTTATATTTTAAAGGAATTTGAAGTATTCGTGCTCCAACCAACTTGCCTCGGTTATCGTACTGGTCAATCGACTCATGAACAAAACTTGCCCTAAGCTGTGAGGCTGAGGCTGTGACCTCCAAGAATTTTAATCACATAGGTACTATGGACTAGACAGCCGGAGACTGGAGAGACGACAGTAAATATCTGTCTCATTTAATATTTTATAATAACAAATAAAAGTGGGTTAGTCTGATGCCGACGCGGCGTATTCGCGTACTGACTCAGTATTAAATAGAATTTGTGATTATACATCCGAATAGCCTTCATTTGCACTAAATAAATGTATGCAGGCATTAGTTTGTTTCTTACCTCGTGACGTCAGGTCGTAATCTATATCTATGGTCGTAACAGTTGTTATGTAGGTACAAAAGTAGTATGACGGGCACAACTGCATACGTAGAGGGTGCGTAATGCGTGACAAAGAACAATTTCTCTGAGTCACCTCGTCTCCGCCTGTCGCGAATCATTCCTTGGATCGAGATATATTTTCTAAATAAACAGACTGATCATAAACGAACATCCGGCTTTCAAAACATATAATTAATCCAGTAAATTCTGTGAAAACACGGCATTATCTATTTGTTTCTATTGCTACGTTTTTATTCTATCATCATGTTGATTTATGATTTCGTAACTAGAGATAAATCTTCATGTACAAACTTTTTTTATGCGGACTGCTGTAGTGTACGATAACATAACGTTTGGTTTGGACTAAATAAACTTATTAAAATTATGATCAATGGTCGAGAATATTAGCACGTATTATCGGTTCTTGACAGTTGATTTATGATAATGTTCAAGATTTCAATCATCTGATATTTGTTTATTTTATTTTTCTTACCTGGTGATTGATGTAAGGGCTGTTATTTAAAATAACTCCGATCACTCTAATCGATTTTTAACTATAAATGGCATATCAAGTTTTTTAAGTAATTACATTCTGTAATTTATTAGTTGCTTGTTTTTAACCTTCAACGTATTTTCGTGTGCTAATGATTAGTAAATATTCAAAGACTCGGGATATCAGAAGTTAAAGAAACTGATTTTACACAAGAGGTATCCACAGTCCTTTGAATCGTTCAATGCTGTAACTTACGCAACAACAAAATCATTGCCGCTATCGAAACCTTTACGATAATATCATAAATCATTTTGCGTACATTACTTGCAACGCCGATCACAGCGCGCAGAGCAATTTTCGTATTGTGAACTCGCATTGCTATTTTGCAAGGCGTTTTTACAACACGTTCAATGTCCATCCACGTAACATTTATATTGTGTAAGTAATATATGATTATGAAGTTATATTTTTTGTTGCAGATGAAGACGAGCATGCTAAGAGACTACCGCCCCCTCCACCGATTAAAACAATGACTTATACGGTAATTTATTGAATGCTAGCATTAACGGTAGCAAGTATTGATTTTGTGGCATAATGGGCTGGCCTATCTAAAGTGGATTACTAGACAAGAGCTTACTCGATACACAATAGACTAAGTAATGACAGGTTCGCTATACATTCACTTTCGGGCACTTTAATGTTAATCCACTTCCCACGGTTGAATGGACAGTAGGGTGGAGTGAATTTTATTTTTTCTAAAATATTGAAGTTCCTGTATTATAAATCGATTACCTATAGTTCAAGAAGTATCAGTGTAAAATTTCAGTTGAATCAAGAAATGTTTTGAGGTGGCGCATTAAGGTTGAAGTTATGAAAAAAGGATCTTGAAAAAAATTTTTATTTTAGAAAAATTTTAAACATAAATTTGCTAAATATTTTACTTAAATATTGCTGAAATAGTAAATTAACTAAAAACTATGAAAATATGATATTTCACAGTCAATATTTAATCAACTTTAAAGACATAAAATCAACTTATCTCTCATCATCTATTAATCAATATTAATGAAACTTAAACAAAAAACAATCAATTTACTTGCTATTGTTATACTTTAATAAAGATAAAAACAAACTAAAAATTACAAATTTAACAATTTTTTTTTTATTCCGAGGAACAAAATTCGTAACTTCTATCGCAGTGCGCCACCTGAAAACATTGACGTAGACCACTAATTTTTTGCATGAGTAAAGCTTTCCTATAGGATCAACGATTTATAGTACAGGAGCTTTAAATTTTTGACTTTATTTTTTTTCGCTCCACCCTAATGGACAGTAGGTCACCACTGTTCGTTAACCCGACCACTATGACAATGTGCAATCTCATATTGAAAATGAAAATTTAGTATTTTGCTGTGTTATTTCCATAAAATGCAGCCATATTCTCGTGAGCTCTCCGGGGGAAATGCGGGATAATAAAGTGTCATGCAGTCTTGTAGATAAAATAAAGACCAATAAGTTTATTTCAAGGGAATATCTAGTCCTAACCTTTACCTGAATTAAAAAGATGAGATTTTGCCGTTAAGGTTTCTGATTTGAGGGGGTTTTCCACGTCGTTTTCTTACCAATGCGGAGTTTTTTTGGAGGCTTTTATATGTTATTAAACCGCAATCAAATATGCAGCCTAGATTGAATAAACGATTATCATTTTGCAAAAGAAGCACGTAGACCATATGTCTTAAGCACATAGACCTTAAGTCGATTGTGTGATATGATTATATCAGAATCGTCGATTTTAATAAAAAGCCATCTGAATTGGATCAGCTCATTATCACTAAAACGCAGCAGACTGTCTGTATTTAAATAAGCCATGCTAAGGAGTAATCGTATAATAATCTTAATAATTGAATATCTTCCCCAGGTTCGAGACCGTGACACCCTGACGTCGCTTGCGGCGAGGTTCGACACGACCCCCTCGGAGCTGACAAAGCTGAACAGGCTCGCCACGCAGTTCATCTTCCCCGGACAGACGCTGCTAGTGCCCGACAAACGGAAAGGTGAGATTTTCATCATAATAGATATTAGGGCCCATACTTAAACAACAGCAGACATAGTCTTGCAGTCAGGACCACTTAGCTGTTGAACTTGAATGGATAGAAGAACGGGCATTATTTATAACACATAATTATGAGCACAGAGTTGTATAAAACTGCTAGGCTGTATATCTGTAATACTCCGAGAGAGACCGTTTAGAATTACCTTACCCTGGGTATGGGTAGTTATTTAAAATAATTCAGAAATCGACTGTCAGATTTCCTCGTTGCATATTTATTACATTTGCCAGAATCCATGGGGAATGATCTCATAATATTTTAAATTAAATGTTTATAAAAATATGAAAGGTCCATACTCACGACGCCACCAAACCAAAATAGAACTGCGTGTTATTTATTTATAAGCTGTGTCGCGTAAATAAAGCGTCTACTCGACTTCTATTTTAGAGATTTCCACTTCAAAGGATTTTCCAGTTCTTTAATTAAACCGACTCTGTCGTAATTTTTTTAACTCAGCAGCTAAAATTATTAAACTAGTTTTATAACTAATGATTAAATTAGTAAGACCATGGTTTGTAAGGGGGTAAACCAATATCTTCCTGCCCCAATTCCCAATTTATCTTGTCCGTGGGCTATGGCTACTGACTGGTGGTGGTATAACCACCACACAGCTATAAGAGGTATAGTAAATGCCTTGCTCGGAGATGGGTAGCAGCATCTCCGAAGCTAATAATATCGCACACTACGCTCACCCACACGCATGCCCAGCGCGGTGAGTAAGTATGAGCAAACCCTCCCAGCTTGGGGGACAACAGTGGACGTTTATCGGCTGTGACGTCAAAATAAGACCATGATTGCTAAAGTGGTAGCCTAAGTAATGTGGTCTTTATGGGTGTAAGGAACACTTTATCACATCACAGTTAACGATGCAGATTATGTGCAATAAATACGAGGATTTTATAGGCGATTTGACGAATGAGAACGAAATGCTTGAGTACATACTGTTATCTAGGTTTTCTATTACCCTAGTTACGGCGCGAGGAAACGTGAAACGTTAGCTTGCGTGCTCACCCATTAAATATTCCGTGTATGTAAATATAATTTCACCAGCATATTATGAAAGTACAGACGACAGCACATCAAGTTACCACAATCTGTCAAATTTCTGCAATCGATTTTCAACCTTATCGCAATGGGGGTAGGTTAATGTTTGATTGGTAAAATTTGACAGATTCGTATACGTTGACCTGCTGTCGTCTGTACCATTAAATTTCTCGGCTACAGACAGGAAAAGGACGCCGCGAAGGTTACCGGCGTTTGTTTATACAATACATAATACTGCAACCGACCACAACAATAATTATGTCGCGACTGCGGTGAGAAACATTTTCGATTACAAATGCAATGACGACGCAGTGCAGCGCACGACTCACACGTTAATTATCGATACAATAATGCACTTACAAATACTTGATACTTGGCCAACGCGATTTTTTAAAATAAGGCCCACATCAACACTGAAACAAAATTCGCAAAAATTTAGCTCTATATTTCAGTCAGTTTTCAGAATGCGAATTGCCTGAAACCCAGTTATGAACAAATGTTGGTCTTACACTGTTTGACAATAAACATATTAATAAAACAAAAGAAATACACTATTATGCACATAGTTGTATAATAGGTGAGGTTAAGACATATGAATCATATCGAATGATGCATTAGATGTTATATGAACAAGTACACTCTGTCATGCTTGCTTTATGTTAAAAACGTCTAACCGGTTGCATTTTATAACGGTGTTAACCGTCATGATGTCCTGTTACTAGTCATAATTTTAATTCAACATAAAATACCTTAGTAACGAATTAATTATTGCTTTTACTTCCCATATCGTTCATAGTTCATAGATTTTAGACGGCGTTTCTAGGGACTATCTTTTTCGTGAACACGGACGAAAAGCAGGATCCCACTTATCATCATACCTCGTGACGGTCGGGTCAGATGTTTTATTGTGAAATCTTAACAAACCAAAGACACATTCGCATCATAATATTTATCAGGATGGTCTTCGCAGTAACCTTAAAAACGACTATCAATATTTGTTAGGAAAATTTTCACAATAGCCCTAAATACTGCTATCCATAAAAGCCTTTCATATTTATTTAGCTTTCCAAAATGCTTAATTGCGAAATGAGGATGGTGATACTATTCGTTGCATTTCAGTAAAACATGTTTTGGTGTGGCCACAAACGATTGCAACTTTGTCGGATAATTTATATGAGAAAATACTCCTTGCGAAACGCAACCTTCGTTATTTGACAATAATTTGGCAAGAACAGCTGAAAGTATTGCTTCTTGCCAGGTAACTAGCATAGTTTTTTGTTTTTTTTTTTTTTTTTGTCAGGGGGAAAATCCTCATGGACTAACCTCCACCCGGGGTCGGTGGAGGGGCGTGCCGGACTCTTACCGGCTAAAAACCCACCTGGTGTTGCCTTCATGTACCTATGGTCGGGGGCACGGGTATCACCGAAGTATTCTTCCGCACCCCCGGCAGGTATTGGCCCGCCAGATGTATTGGCCCGCCAGTAACTAGCATAGTACTGGTTCTCTATTACACTGCTACCGTATATTTTTTTGGGGGATTTTATCATACTATCGTCTGTAATAATGGCTATAATTTATCAATTTAATATTATTAATTACTAGGCTTTATCAATAAAATAACATTGATATGCGATTGAAATCTTTTGTTGTTATCGTAATCCACCACCGAATAGTTTTTGCAAGGATGTTTATCTCGGATTTGATATCTATGATTGAAGGAGCTAGGTACATATTACAATTTCTTAGAAAGTTAGACGTAAATACAGTTGGTGGTCAGAGTTATCATAATAATTTATATTAGTTTGTGAAGTTTACATCAAAAGCGAATATTCAGGAGACTTGCTCAGTTTATGTGTTTAAACCGCGTGTACATAAACACTAGTGCTGACGACACTGCTTCTTGCGCATAGGAAATTCCTATTAGGTTATTTAGATGCTAATCTGAATATCTAATGTAGCTATTTATTTTCAATAACCTCTAAACGTCGCCTGTAATTCAGATTTTTCCACGCTCGTCACATGTTCTTATTGTTACTCAAACAACACACAGGCGATTGCCTACGTTTATCAATTACTTACATTTAAATTGAAGTATACACATCCTGTGTTTTCAATAGAGAGTTTATATTTAGAAGATGGTATTCAATGCTTGAGAGGATTGTAGTAAATAAGGAGATGAAAAACAGCATTACCTGCACCAAAAGCGCACACATTGCACAAGATGCTACATTGTCAAGGCATGAAACAAAACAATAACATTCAGCCTTGATGTTATTCATTCATGCATGACGTAGGCATGGAACAAATTTTTCTCCTATTTGCACGGCAAACAAAAGTTACAACATTGGCCGCGCCGGAGTACAGACGCGGCCGCCACGCTGAGCGAACGCTTTGCGCTCTACTCATTCTATTTTAATTTGTCACTAAATTACATTTCGTCCTACATTTGTAATTACGCCACAGTGGAATCAATTGTACAGCCACTGGGGCTCACTTCGTCAGCTGTGGACGCGAAGATAATAATGGATTCGGTTTATCACAACCGATAAATGTGCCGATATGGACCTAGTGTCGGTTCAGCTCGATAATGTTCAGTTTTGAATTCCTGAAGCGGTGGTATCACGGTGTGTTTTCGTGCTTTTTTCCGTATTATATTGTAAAAGACGGCTTTAGCTCATGACCGGCGAGTATGTCATGTAAGTAAACAATAACAGGTGTAAATAACAAGTGGTGTGTCGAATTCCAGATGGCGATAAAGACTCGGATGGCCCGTCAGAGAGCGGCGACAACACATCTGAGTCAACACAGGGCCCACCGAGCGAGCCCGCGCAAGAAAAAGGTATGAAACATCGCAATTAACGAAGCGCAGAGTAAACAAAATTTGCTGTAGATTGTTCTTAGGTACAATAAGTATAACTGGATGAATTATGAGCAACCAGCATGTACCGATCCGTTATCAGATCACGACTAAACTCGACTTGTTATCGAGCGCTAACAAGTGTTTGCAATATTTTTAACGACACACAGTGCACAACATACGAATGCTATTTACCAGTACCGGATTAGCCATATAGCAAGAGTAGCAAATGCTACGGGCCCCGCGGCTTGGGGGGCCCCGCGGTCAGTGGCGGCGCTAGGCGTCGGCGACGTCGGCGACCGCCGACGGTCTCGCGCCTGAGGGGGCTTCGCAAAATTAAACGTTATGTCTTTGACAAAAATCGCGCGCCATTATCTTTCCACGTGCACTTTTTCCTGTATTCCTCGATTCATAAAAATTTCGCGCTCGCTTCGCTCGCGCATTCAAATTTCATATTGCCTGTGTTTTTCTTTGTGTTATGCTTCCACAAATTAACTAAAACAAATGGCTGTAACTTCAGCTTTACAATATTAGTAAGTGGGTGTGATACATTTTTGTGACTTGACCTAATATTGTCAAAAGAAATTGCGCTAGCTCAGCTCGCGCCCTTTTCTTTACGATGTTTGCTCGTCGAGCTGAAGAGAAATTCAATTTTTTTTCCTAATTTATTTCCTTGCTTCATAAAGTTAACATTATTAAAATAAAATTAGAAATTGGTACTTGACCACAACTATGACCCCCCCTCCTCCCCCCGGCAAAAAGTCTAAGGCCTCGCGAACTTGATGTCGCCGACGTACAGACGACAGCAGGTCAACGTATACGAATCTGTCAAATTTTACCGATCGAAACTCAACCTACCTCCATTGTAATAAGGTTGAAAATCTATTGCGGAAATTTGACAGATTGTGGTAACTTGATGTACTGTCGTCTGACGTCTGTACATATTTGGTCTAGCGCCGCCACTGTTTCCCAAACGTAGAAATTGCCTTGCGCATTTACTTGTCTCCCGTGATCACTAACTGCAGTGGCGAACGTTCTTTTTCAACGTTAAAATGTATTAAAAATTAATTAAGAAACACGATGGGCCAAGAACGTCTTAATCACCTCACTTTGATGAATATAGAGTATGATTTGCTTAAAGAAATTTAGATATTCGATAGTAAAAGTGTTATCTCTAAATTTGCCCATATTAAATGCAGAAAAGTTTATTTGTAATAGTTTTGTTTTATTTAATACCCCTTAACGTGAGAAACTATAGCAAACCAAGGGCCTCTTGACAGAATTTGCTACAGGCCCCGCGCTGGCTTAATCCGGCACTGCTATTTACCACAGAACAGTCAACATTTTTAAGTATGGTGATTTTTTAAATCGGACATTCAGCACAGTACCAAATTAAGTTTCCTTCCCGTTGTTATATTTATGAACTAAGCAATGAAATCATTTCAATCCCACACAAATCAAAACGCAATAACATAAAACTAGGATTATCAAGTAAACGTATTGACATATTCCTGAAGAAAGTAGTAGGCTAGAAACATAACCAATTTGTTAGTCTGGAAAATGATGCGGTAATGAGTATGATAACCAGTCTGTTTGATAGCGTATTTACAATTTACAACCAGGAAAACATAACTTCTGTCTTCAATGATGTTATAATAACCACGATTAAAAATATCTCATAATTATAATGTCGTGTGATATCTTCTGCTATTATTTCACTTCCCACGAGAAGGATACAAACAAATATGTAGTTATAAAAATTGATACTGGGCATCTTAAAATCTTGAAGCTACACTGTACAATATACATGGGTATCCCATAAGTACATATAGCCTATAGGTTATGTTTTCAATGTAGGCGGTCTGTCACTGTCAGTCTCAATGAGTGATGATGGAAAGATAAATGCACCGGAGTCACGGCCATGACAGATGATTTACCTCGTGAACTACACTCGTGCCCTAATTACGTTTCTCATCAAATAATACAGCAAATTATACTGGTACCTACGAAGGCTACACCAACTCTTTGTATAACATTCTCATGGTTAGATGTAATAAAATAGTAAAACATGACACGTACATTATCAAATGAGTTCAAAGACCTTATAATGTACACCTATATGAATATGTGTCCTTAAAAGTAGACGAAGGAAGGGCAGCGGACACGATAGTTTAACAGCTGTTCAGTATTTTGTACAACGTGGAAACTGCAAATGAGCGTCGTGACGTCACGCGAGAACAGCTGTAGATTAGTAGATCGACGGTCACGCGATGGAAGATGCTAGAGCAATCACGAAATGTTCTGATGCTCGGAGAGCTTACAATGAAGTCCAACCAAGTTATTTCGTATTTATTTAAGTTAAATTAAGCTTCGTGTTGTATTGCAGAGATCCTGGACAGCCTGCGGCCGGGCTCGCCCGAGGCACCCACCAGCAGCTGTGCGCCCCAGCGGTTCCTCAAGATCAATGTGAGGCACATCACTGATGGACAGGTATGTATCGTTAATGTTTTATTTATCAAAATAGACGTTAACTATAAGTAAGATAATTCACAATTTGTGCTATAGTATATGATTTATCTTTAAGGGTTATTATCCCGAATTATGAAGTCAAGCAGTTATCAATTAACAAAAGTAACATTTGAAAGTTGTTACCCAAAAAATCTGCATATCAATGTGGTTTCAAACTGTATATACAGTCTGACAATATTGTAGTATCATATAATATGAGATTATTATCGTTGTATCTGAGCCTGAAAATTGCACACAAGTACATACAAGCCAACAGACGGAAATGAAAGGAATTTGCGTTTCATTTATTTGTTTTCACATTGTTCGCAGTTTATTTTCATAGCTATTTTTAACCGACTTCCCAAAAAGGAGGAGGTTCTCAATTCGACCGTATCTTTTTTTTTTTTTTATGTATGTTCACCGATTACTCGAAGATGGCTGGACCGATATTCAAAATTCTTTTTTTGTTTGAAAGGGTGTTCTTCACAGGTGGTCCCATGGTAAGGAGACCAGGATCTGATGATGGGATCCTGGAGAAATTGAGAGAACTCTTCAAATTTCGTACGCTTTTTTACGTCGATGATACTATAACAGTCGGCCCGACTGTCACTGTGGGTGGGTATGGTATAAAGATATACGTTTTATTTTAGAGCCGAAACTGAAAAGCATAAAATAAAAAAAACTTTTACAAAAAAAAACAAAACCGACTTTCACAAAAAAACACTGAAAGGGATAAAAAAATAAAACTTTCACATGGCTCTAGAAGTCGGTGCAAAATAAACACACTCAACAGACCTGCAGCACCGACTTCTAGAGCCATGTGAAAAGTTTTATTTTTTTATCCCTTTCAGTGTTTTTTTTACGTTATCATTTATGTGTTGATAACGTAACATACAATGTTACAAATGTCATGTTTACTGTTTAGTAATTAATTGGAGGAAATGTAATCAATGGAGTTATGATCTGAACGTCACATAATACATATTTGTTTAGAGTTATTGTTTTTTGTTTAAGCAAGCATTCAATCCTTTATTAAGGTTTGAAATTATTGTTTGCGTATTTATAGGCTTACTTTGTTTGTTTATTTTGACATGTAAGTTAACAACAAATGTTGTCAGTATTCTTTTATTTGTACCTAGTGGAGACTTGGTATATCGGTCAAGTATATTTATGCAGTCTCAGTTGCAAGACAATAATTCAATAACGTTATCTAAAGCAACGGAATCTATTTTGTGCCATAACAATTCGTCCTTCGAGGGTGAACCTCGAAGTATACTAGTCCCCATGGACTAAATGTTTTATATGTTATACACAAATAAATCAAATTGAGTTATGTTGTATCAATGTAATATATGGGTATTAAAAAAAACTAACGTAACGTCTTTTGTTGTCGCGCTACAACCTACTAAGGAGTACCTAATGTAGATTTATAGAAACCAGCAGGCCCATCGTCATCTTATTTCGTATACTTTGCTTACACGTCTTGCATTCCCGGCAATAATTTTCCTATAGTTAAATATAACATGTCAATTTTCTGTGGATTATTAAACTGGTATGTGCTAGAAGAAACATTTAGCCATATAATTATTATTCCAGGGCGTGGTATCAGGGGTGCTGCTGGTAACCCCTAACGCGGTGATGTTCGACCCGAACGTGTCGGACACGCTGGTGATGGAGCACGGGCCGGAGTCGTACGGCGTGATCGCGCCCATGGAGTACGTGGTCAACGCCGCCATCTTCTACGACATCGCGCACATGCGCACACACGGACCCGACCATAACACGCACAAGTATGTTACTCTCCTCTTTATTTCAATAAAAAAAATCGTTTAAACGGAACAAATTAAATTAACAGGAAAACATTTTATGATGTCAACTGACTGTCATCTACATCTCTTCATTATAATCCTGATATTTATTATTGATCAGAAAATTACTCCACGCATACTAAATGGATTGGGAGCGCCAGACTTGTAACTAAAAAGCTAAAGTTACAGTTATTGCCATTTGTCATATACGTAGAGTAGATGGAACTATGTCAGTATCATCCGGTTCCTCTTTATTGAAAACGCAATGAAGACTAACCAATTATTTATACTTAGAACCTTTCTTGTTGTTATATCTTGTTATCTTTATCGGCTTTCCAGCTATCTTGATTTATACGGTCCAATCGATCTATAGTAAGGCGCAGAACATTCGCAATTGTAAAATAAATATCACGTGGGTTTTGCTCTATAAATAAACAAACCATTTGATAGTGAATAGGAAATGTTTTGCTAAAACTCCCGATTTATAATAAGCACTCCATTTATTATCAGCTTAGTTTATTTTATTTTTAAATTGAGCAGCGGAAAAATAATGATGCAGTGAATAATTCAAAACAAACAGCGCATTTGAATGTTTTGGGAAATAATAAACTTTCAACAACAATAATATTGTAGAATCGCAGTATTCTATTCATTATAATAAGTATGTAACGACATTTAAAATGAATTGATTGATTTTCACTATACTATAACAAATTACCAAAAGATTAGCAGATTTCTAACACCTTGATGTTTGACTGTAACTGAAACTAAAGTAATTTTCACGGTTGCGTAACAGTTTCATTGTTTTATAATTTCTACTAAGTGTTAAGTTATATTTATGAAAATAAAATAATTAAAACGAATGAATGTTTCGTTACAGAGCCGAGCAGGCTGAGATCTACTACATGAATAAATCGGAACTCTCCCCCGGAAAGGATTCGCTTCTAGTCAAAGTAAGATAATTATCCCTATGTTGTTTGCAAGACTGAAAATATGATACACAGTGTATGATGAAACACCCTGACAACTAATTATTCTTACCTTGTCAATAAATGTATTATTATAAAACACTGAAGCCTATTCACCGACAATATGAACGTCCATTTTTGTTAAAACAATACTTTACTTCGAGAATGTAACTTTAAAATTCACATAAAACAGTTGTTTTTATGAAAACTGACGTTTGTGTTGAGCTTGGGCCAAATTGTATCAGATTAATAATCAAAAAATGTTTCGAGAATATAAAGCGAGTAACGTCTGGTGCAGGACGAAACATTCCCCGAGCTGCAGGCGGCGTCGGGCGAGGGCGCGGAGGGCGAGGGTACCGCCGAACCGCGCCCGGATGACGCCGAGGACCGCGGCGGCGCCGCCTTCCCCAAGGCCTTCGACCGCGAGCTCGTCACTCCCACTGCCCTACAGGTACCACACATTACACACCTTACCCACTATTACATTTTCAAGAATAATGGCTAGTTTCCAGATAAAGTTATTTGTTATTTTATAGTGCCCTAGAAATGTTTTAAATTTTGTCAACTTTTCTATGGCATGATCTGTCAGATAGCTGTTTTGAAACTTTATCTGGAACCTGTGAAACTTGCCGTAAATGGATTTTACATTTTACAAGATGTTAGATCTTTATCTGTGTTATTACTCTCGCTTCTGGCACATGAGTAGAAAAACGGAACAGAGACTAAGCTTCTTAAGAACGTGCAAAATTGT